>BSBM01001119.1:4625000-4750000 GCA_027924585.1 Larix kaempferi
AGATTCCCATCCTAGTTGGTAATTGGAAGGGCCATTCAGAACTTTCATTTGGAGATTTAATGGATTATTTTGTTACAGGTTGAAGCTACAGGGAAGCTCATGGCCACATCTCTTTCAGCTTGCTTCTACAACCATTCTTCTATTTCTTGGCATATTCTTGCTCTTGGAAGAGAGGCGCACTTGTTGAGGTGATGAACTCTTTGTGATAGCTCTTGAGGCCACATATATATGTAATATGATATATATACTCTGTTTTTACTTCTCATGAGACTCTCAGGCCGAAATACTAAGTGGAGTTATGTAAAAATACCAAACAATGCATAAATGATGCCATTTCCCCTAGATCTTGTTGTTGGAGTTTGAAGAGACACTAGTTCGAGTTATATCAGCTATTCTCTGTGATTTTGTTGATGTATGGAGTTTTATTAAATTTTTGAAGAATTTTCATTAATAGAGCATAAGCCCTTGGCATCTAAAATTCGAATTTCATAAGTCATGGTGAAAATAACTAGCTTTCCCCCCTATGTGAAATATTGCATATAAACATATGATTTTAAGGAGTTGCAAAAGGCCATGAGAACTAATTAAGGATACATTGGGGAGATAATTAAATCCACTTATCAATACCATACCTCTTTTCAGAAATTTGTAAGGGTTTAACAGCATTTGGAAAGTCATCTTTGTCCACTACCCTTGGGGGATTTGAAGCTCGAAATTACGAGTAATCTTCCCTACTTTGTCCATATTGTAAATAAATGTTTCATAAGTGTTTTAAGGGTTTTTAAGTATCCATAAGCCTCTTTTATATGTCTTAATACATATCAAATACCTTCATACCCATTATACAATCATTTGGAGTCATTTGGAGACCAAGAGACCAATACTAGTCAAAGAGAAATTGCTAGTCAACTCCCTACTTTGGCTAGCTTTTAAAGAGTTGTAGAAGCTTATTGATGACTCTAAATCATCCATGAAACTCATATTTATTCACTAAAACAATTTGTACACCTTCTGTAACAATTTGGGAGCATTTGGATCCATTTGGAGGTCAAGAACCCAAGACTAGTCAAAGGTCGAACTAGCGAAAAAAGTTGAAAAATTCACCATTTTAATATAATTCAAAAAAGGGGCATTACAGTGGTATCAGAGCATGGTCCTTGCACCTATGAGTTAATATCATACATTGAAGAATAAGTTGCAGCCATGTCTTACTATTATGATAAATATGAGTATGTCACACCACCAAAGGATAGTTCCATGAATGAGTTACAAAGATGGAGAGCAACATATAAAAGCTTGCCCCAACAATATCAGGCATATCTTGATTTGTATAAGAGAAGTACCTAGAAGGCCTCTTTTTTTGAAGACTTTCTTGATTAGGTGTTTGAAAATAGGCCCAAAAATGAAGATGTGGAGTCAGTGAAGAAAGGTTTAGGCCCTTCTTGTAAAAGACCTTAGAGAGAAAATCATATGTGTGTGAGTGAAAAGAGAAATAAAAAATCTGAAGCTTCAGGAAATGCATGTATTTCCCTCTTGAAGAGACTTCTTGGGTACTCTTCAAAAATAGATTCCAGATATATTGATATTAAGGAAACCAAGGGGAAAATTACATCAGATTGTTTGAAGGAGAAAGATGAAGATACATCCCATGAACTTGAAGAAGATCCTATTGAAAATATTGAAGATCAATTCGAGACACATTCTACGTTGGACATGAATCAAGGAGCATCTACTGATGGATGCTTGAACTATTAAGGATTACCTATTGATGGGTGTTCACACCTCTATGTTGGTGACATAGAGATCACTTTTGACAATATTGTTGCAAGACAAAATTCCCCTAAGCATGAAAATGAAGACCTTGTAGCAGTTGAAGAATAAACAAGATCAACTTCCCCATCACCAATTAAGCTTCATGAAGTTGGTCCAAGTAAGAAGGAATAAGATGAGGAGGCTCATTTACAAGATCCTCATTTTCTTGAAGAGTCCTTAAAGATGAATGAAAAGAAGATCCAAGAGTCCCTTAGCATTCTCCATGACACTCAAGCATTGGCGTCAAATTCTTGTTGGAGAGCTACTTCATTGGAGGAAACATCCTTCCTTGAAGACATGGAGAAGATTCAAAGAGCATTGTGCCACATTAAAGGTAATTTCATGTCTTTTCTTTTTTATAGAAACCATTTGTTTGAGCTTAATGAATTGTTACATGATGCATACTTGAAGAATAATGAGGATAATCATAAGCTCACAATTCAAAATGAGCAACTTCTTGAAAGGTTGTTGTTAACACCCAAAAAGTGCTCACTAGCTCATTTCCTTATTCACATGACCCATTTGTCCACTTTTTCACCATTTGAGCCTCTAAAACCACCAAAAGGTCACCAAAAGACCTTAATACACCCCTTTTTCCACTCAAAATGAATATTTTTCCTCAAAAAGCATAAAAAACCCTCAAAAAGGATCCAGAATTCCCAAAAATATTAAAAAAGGAATAAAAATATTCAAAATATTCAAAAAAGGAAAAAGGAGGGAAAATGTACCTAAACCATGTTGGTCAATACCATTGGTTTCCTCAAAACCATAATGGTATTCCCCACCACCAAAAATTATAAAAAGGTGGTAGGGGCTGCTCACTATCCATCCATCATCCTATCCTCATGCTGTCAAAATCTCTCATGAGCTTTTGACCATTGTAGCTATCTTGGAGAAGAGACCTTTGGAGCTTGATCTACTCACCTTGGAAGTTGCTCAACACAAATCCTCACCATTTGAGGTATCTTAATACAATACTCATTCTTTTTATTTCTTGTTCTTGAATCATTTTCAGAAAATTTTATTTGTTATATGCACATGCTACTTTAGTTTAGATTTAGATTTATAATTGTTGTTTTTGCTTTCAATATTTGAAACTGCTGTCACTTGTTGATAGGTGCCCATTGCACTAAGCTTGGTTGCAAAACCAAGCCAATAGTTTTTGGCGACTCCGCTGGCTTCGAATTCTTAGATCTCAGTTTTTTGCTTTAGATCTTAGTTTTTATTAGTTTTAATCAGTTTAATTCATAGATATGCCATCCTAGACAGCAGATCCATTGCTGTTCTAGATCTTGGCTCCTTCTGTTTCCATTAACAACTCAAAATTTTCATTTTCGGGTTCGTTTTTCGGCGTCCGTTTTCGGCTTTCACCTCGCGGTTTTTTTCCTGACAGTCGCGCGGCTCATCGTGACTTCGCAGCTTTTTTCTGTGCGGCTCGCCGTGGCTTCGCGGCCAATTTACGTGCTGCACATCGCAGCTTCACGGCCATTTGCCGTGCTGCACATCGCGACTGTGTGACGAAAAACTGTACTGCACATCGCGGCTGAAACCCGTGCTGCCCATCGCGACTGTGTGATAGGAATCCGCGCTGCACATCGCGGCTTCACGGTCGAAACCCGCGCCGCCCATCGCGGCCGTTTTCCCGAAACCTGCGATGCAAGTTTTTTCAATTCGGCCAGTTGTTTGAAAATTTGTTTTTTGCTGTATTTTCTGCCCATTTAGCATATTTCACAGTATTAAATTTCCTGCATTTTTTATAGCCATATTAAATCTTTTACTATTTAGAATGCTCCATTAAAAAGTCTTTTTACAAAATTTTCAGAAATTGAAAGAGAGATTTTTTTGCATTTTATCTAGATCAAGGTTTAACTGTTTATTTGCTGGATACTTTTGCCCAAGCAATTTTTAAGAGATCCATTTATTTCTTGAAGTATTCATGTTATTTGCTTTCCTTCGAATTATTTCAAAGATCCATTATTTTTGAATAGTTTTTTCAAGCATTTACATTTCAAAAACGCCTTTATTTTTTGCAAAACTGGAAGCGTCTTTTCTTTCATTTGTAAAATCACCCAAGCGAGGAAAATCAATTTCAGTTTAAATACCACACTCGCACCCACTCTGCCACATAATTTAAACTGAGCCTTAAAATTTACCTTAAACTCAACCAACTTTTAACCCCACTTGGGGAGCACTTAAAAGAATTTTGTAGTTAGGTAGAACTGAGGGGATAGGTGTTCCAAATAACACCCCTTGGTTGCTTACACTTGAGACATAGCTGTTGTCCATTAGGGAACCAAAATCCCCTAGTATTTTTTTGCACGGTCATAACCAGTTTATCAGAGGGCCTCTCCCCTAGGAGGGTTGAAGTCGCCAGATTGGTTCCGAAGGCCTGAGTGGAATACCGTAATCCATTAAGTAACCGAAGGCTACCTTTCACAGTTCTAGGGGTATCCCTGTATGGGGGTACTGCAGTAAAAGGACCAAACGATAGATTCACCTTTTCTGAACGTGTCATGAACGGGGTATCCTAGTTGCCACTCTTTAGGATTGTCTACCAGGTGTCCCTCCCGGTAGGGGGATATCTAGCCGTTGATTCAACACTCTATATTGTCTGACTTGGATTTCATCACCTTGCAGAGGATATCGTTTGTTGACTCACAATACTTCTAGTTAGGTGTTTGCATGATACATTACCCACCTTTGGTCTAGTAGCACCTCTTTTTTCTAGAAACTATTTGACTTTTGGTATTCTGACCAATTTTGTTGCATCCCTCCACTTATTATAGAACAACTGCTATAATAAGTGCTTTTTGAGGTTGATTTTTGTCCTGAGAGCCTTTATTTTCACTCCCCTTTTTTGCACTCTTTGTTGCATTAGGGTTTCGAGTTTTTTACATCACCACCTTACACTGAAAATTTTTATTTCTCACCATTGAGAATTTTAGACGATCTCGTCGTCTTCAGGGTGAACCCCCTCAGTTCAGTCTACTTGGCTCTCCACGTCACCGACGTCAAGCCTTATCCCTTGACTCGACACGTCATCGGCCAAACATACAGTCATCCGATTCTGACACGCCTCACTTCACATCTGATTTTGAGGCTGAATCCGAAAACCCTACTGAATTATTACCAACCAACCTCATGGCTGGAACACAATACGACCCACTTTTTACCAGTACTATTGGAGATACATCCACAAACCCTTCTACTACCGTGCCATCCATGGTAACAACAACCCCTCTAGGCATGCCTAATATGGGGGACACTCCACCTTTAGGTATGCCCAACACAGGACTACCTCCTATTATGGGTATGCCAAACATAGGAATCACACCACCTGTCATTACCACAACCCAGATCCCAGGAATTCCTGGCACTATTCCTAACCCCGGTGTAACCCATGTTGCACTTGGAAATGCTGGTCCATACCAAACCACAACAGTTGGAGGACACATACCTTCAATACCTAGCATACCCTTAGGGGCTACTGGGCCACTACATAATGCCACCATGAATAGTTATGTCCCGGTCACTACTCCACACCCATCTACTAGTTTACCTTACATGGCTAGTCTGAACTTACCAGACTTAGCCAGGCTAACCAACGATCCTATCAGGCACAACCATACATGGCCACCCATGCCTACAAAGCTCCCCTCGTACATACCCAAGTTTGAAGGAAAACCTGGGGAGGACCCTCAAAACCACATAATGTCTTTTCACCTATGGTGTTCATCTAACTCCATAGTGGATGACTCCATTCGTCTAAGACTGTTGCAACGAACGTTCACTGGCTCTGCAGCCAAGTGGTACATCGAACAACTACATGGGACCCACCATACTTTTATGTCTCTCGCCTCCACTTTCCTTCAGTTTTTTCAGCTACCTGTACGTTACGATGCAGGAGTTGAAATACTATTGTCTTGCAGACAAAACACAGCTACCCACATCACGGACCACATCCATGAGTGGCGCAAGCGTCGTAGCCTCTGTAAGATTAAACTGGATGACCGTATATTTTTGGACTGGTTTCTTAAATCACTCCTACCCCTCATAGAAAAAGATGTAGCTTCCGAACGACCCCAGTCAGAGGAAGAAGCTATCCTAAAAGCTCAGCAATTCAACCTGATTTATTCCCAATCAGGCTATCTCTACACCATCATACCAGACGCCCCACGAGGCGATTCTTCACGCGGTGACGCGCCGGGGGCATCACATGCCGCCGATGGTATTATTGACCAAGTCACACCGTAAATTAAACCTTTTAGCATGGTGAGCACCATAAATGCCCCAGACCTCTCTAGGGCTACATCTAATTCTGGAGCGACAACTTCCTATGCTCCAACGAATCAGACTCATCACACTCATGGACCCTCTTGTCCACAACATTGCTATGGGAAAGCACCATCGGTATATGTACCACCCACATACTATAACCAACCGCCCACCCAGAACCCAATTCAGTTCCCGCCACAACCAATTTATTACCCACAGCAAGTTACAACAGCTAACCCAACACCTCCAATAGCTCAGGGTTACCAACAACCCCAGCAGGTAACTGGACCACCTCCAACCCCACCAGCTTATTATCCACCGCAACCTGCTCCTGCACTTGCGGTAAACCAAAATCCCCCTGCTGCTCAAGGGCAAGTGTACACACAACACAATCAACCCCAACATCAAAACAACCAATGCAACCAGGGTGGAAAACAAAACCATGGAAGAGGACGTAACTGCGGCAACAACCAACAACATAATCAAGGTCCACCCCCCCCCAATCCTCCAAATAATAACAATGCTGCTCCTCCCAACCAGAATCCGGATCGTCATCCCAAGCAAACCAAAAACAATAACTTGAGAACAAACCACGCAAGTTCTATATGCGGGGTCTATGGACACTACACTCACAACCGCCCCCACTTAGAGAAAGCACGTCAACTTTGGGCTGACGATGCCCAACGCCAGGGCCACGCTGGACAACTAGCTCCACTTAACCAACCGCAACCCATGGTATTACAAAACCCCTTACCAACCCAAGGCGTAGTGAACACTCAGCCATTGGCTCCCCCTCAAGGCAACGTGCCCCCACAACAACAGATCACTTATGCTGCTCCTGATCAACCCATGCTCGACTCAGGTACCCACCACTTGTTAATGATGTCATCCGCTGATGTCAACCTCCAAACCCGTCGGAACCAATATGGCTCCACCCCTGAAGCCCCTCCCGCTGATAAAAACACTAAAGCAACCCTCCTACTGTCCTGAGAATATTTAAGAATGTAAAACAACAAGTTAAGCCCAAAACATATTTTTGGGTCAACACTAGGGCTTGTCTTATGGAGGGACTAGAAATGCCTCTTATATTTATGTATACAAAAATCATTTACACATCGAGGGTTATATAAATGGACAACATTGTTATAATCCATGAACAACACATCGAGTTGTTATATAAATGGACAACATTGTTATATCGCGTTTAAACTTAAAGCACAAATGTTATAATACATAGCAAATGCACCAATGTGTTACTTTAATGGAAAGCACTGGTCTAGCGCATTTAAAGAATCTGCGTCGATGCTTTACATAAATGGAAAGCATGAGTGTGGAATATTTAATGTATATGCACTAGTGCGCTTTGTATGAACATGCACTGACATGTTTAGTCTACGTATGAGCACTGGAAGAAAGCCTTCACTATAACCTTCGACTACCCATATTTTTTTAGTTATATAATAAATCTCTGTTTCAACCTCCACCAAACTATTTATTACCATTTATGGAGGTTTTATTGATAATTTTTCCCAATCATTAAACATTAAAAACAAGGTGTTTTCCATGTAGTGTCTTGATAAATTACCACTTATTTAACTAGAAAAAAACCATCCCTTTCTAGTTGTTAAGACCAGGCCTACCGAACTAGTCATTGAACTTGCGAATGGCATAAGTGAGGCATTCAATGTCCATTTGAAGCAAATGATGTGGCATTGGAAAGGTATTGAGGCAACATACAACATGGAACAACAAAAATATGAATTTTAGTGTCTTTGATAGTACTTTTTTAACCCTAAACGTTTGCCCCCCAAGACAAGCCTAAAACAAGGCATTGACTTGTGAAAGTTGTTTCTTGCCAACCAAATCTCATAACCTAGAAAACAATTTATATTGTTGGAAAGGTATAAGAGAGATATGTGATTTTGTTGGATCATAATTTTGATATAGATTTAATTTGAACATAATTTGACTAGGAAATACAAGTTGTTGATTTTGGCACCCTAGGGGCTAGATAGATTGAGACATTCATAGATTGGGCATACGAATTCAGAATTGGGCATAAGAAGTTTTTTTTGGAAATATTATCATAACCACTATAAGGAAAATCCATGTATTTTTATACAATTTGAACATCAATGTTCATATAATTTGAACAAGACTTGCCTTCCATTGACCCCTTTCAGTGACTAGTGAATCGGGCCAACAATATTTTTTTTGCAAACTATAATTGTAATTCCTAAAATCTGACATGATTATCATGGACACATAGTTTGACGATATTGGGGTGTTGTGGGACTCACAAATAAACACAAGATCCCCCCCACAAGGCGTCAAAATATGGGTGTCCCAAATAAGCTGGCTCAGGTTGGTTTGCACCCAATTGATTACCAATGAGGCTTGGTTGGAAACTATGGCCCTAATGGTTGTTGTAAATATAACCCAAGTGGTGATAGCGAGCTAGAACATACTAAACTATGACAACCATTTAGCTTTACTACCTCAAAATTTGGTATAGGGGACTTGACCAATCTGACACTCAACCTTTCAGAAAATGTCTTTAATTCCTAAATGACCCAAAGTGCTTATTGATATTCTTTGTTTCTCTAAAAATTCACTATGAACCTTCTCTTACTCTTTGAACTTGACCCACTAATACTCTTTGATGGGGAAAGAGTCATGATGAGAATGACTCGTGCCACTTTCTTTGATTGGAACCTAAGTTTGAAAGATTGCTTGAAGAAACCCTGCTACTATCGTAAGAATATTTAACAATGTGAAACATCATGTTAAGCTCAAAACATATTTTTGGGTCAACACTAGGGATTGTCTAATGGAGGGACTCGAAATGCCTCTTATATTTAAATGTATAAATATATCATTTAAAACCATTTGAAGGGGTTTGTCCCACTCTAAGGACCCTTGTAATGGAATTGTACTTCCCTTGTTGATTCTCTTCATGGGTTTCTCTTATGTATGGTGTAGTGGAGATTTTACCCCTAATGTTTAAGGGTCTATTCCATTTATAGGATCCACTCTTAATCCCCCTTCCGATCCTTTAATATCTCCTAGGACCCTCCCTCCCATTTTAGACCTTAAAAGATACATGTTAGGATTATTTTCTTCCAAAACATTCCCTAGGCCACACAATCCCAAACCAAATTCCACATCCACAACTTATAAGCCATCACTAGATGATTAAATACAAGACTTAAAAATTTTCCTTTCCATAATTAGGGTAAGGGTTCCTTTTCCCTATCAATGAAACCCTAGAGAACTTCTTGACCCAGTGCCCCTCTCCTTGTGGGATTCTAATAATTTCTAAGGGTGTGTTTTGAGATTCCTTGTCCTTTGAACTCACAATAAACTACTCATAAAGAAAAAAGAATGTTAAATATTTTGTTGTTGGACTTACCAAGAATAATTCTCATAGATATTTTCCAAGGTCAATGCACCAGCTTCCATGACTAAATCCTTTATATGTAACAGAATCCCACCAGGTCCCATGTTCAACAATTTCTTTGAACTTTAACCTTTGAATCTAGAACCTCTTCACATTGTGTATGGACCTCTTAGATTGATAGGGAGTTTTCCAAATCCCCATATTCCATGTTGATTAGCTTGGCTCAACTAAAGATAGTGGCTCTAAGATCCTCCCTTGTCCCCCCTTCAAAATGAACTATGTTATCTTTAATGTCTTCTTCTGACTCCTTAACCTCCAATTCTTCCTCCAGACCTTCTTTGCAAAGGACATTGAACAATCAACCAAAATATGCCCATATGCATGAGAATGGGAAAACTTAAAAGGAATATTCCAATAGTCTAGTTATTGCTTATGGACAATATCATCAACCATCCTCTATATACTATCAATCAAATATTCACTCATGTCAACTTCAACTAATATCCTAGCCACATAGCAATAAGCACTTACCTTGAAACATTCATCACTATCTATTGTTTTTCCCAAAGCATTGCCTATTTTATTCATAAATTTGGAATATCACATCTCCATGGGAAATAATGGTAATTTAAATCATGTCAACATTCTTTTATCACCCTCCAACCCTAGATCAAAACATGCAACCATGGCTTAAGTATTGACAGGAAGGTCGTTCCCCGCAACCACATCCCTCTAAGAACCTATTTAGAGTCTTCTTTAGATAGAGATAGCAAACCAACCCATGCTCTTGAAGAAGATGAAAAATTGGCCCATACCCAAGAAAAAAAACTAGAACCTTGAGATCTAGTCATTGAAAGAACGATATAATATATATTGACTAGGCATGGAATTTTCCAATTATGATTTTACCAAAATATTCCAATGCTTGATCTACCCTAAGGTATTCACCCAACACCATCCTCAATATTGATTTCTTCTACTTCACGACTTTCTTCACACTTTTCACCTTTGTTTCTTTTGCGTTGTCGAAGAAATAACTATCAACTCTCTTCACCTCTCTAAGAGATTCAAGATCCAAACTTGGTTCCATAAAACTAGAACCTTGTAAGTAGATATTTTCCTTTGAACTATCCCCTATTGATTGAAACTTTCTCTGGGTGATTCACACCAAAACTAATTTAGGAAACCTTCCTAGATATTCCTAATTCAAGAATTATGAGACCAGGAACCCTCTCCTCATTACTCCCTCCTTCAATGCCCAAGTTGTCAACCCACAAGCCTTCCACTTCAATTATAGATCCTACTCTAGGGGAAACCATTCTAACATATCGTCACAAAGGTAGCCTTCCACTTCAGTTATAGATCCTACTCTAGATCCTACTCTAGGGGAAACCATTCTAACATATCGTCACAAAGGTAGTTGACAAAACATACATAAACAAAAGAAGAACAAAACCTATCCACTTCTATTTAATTTTCTCAACTTTTCTCGAGGCTATTCCTTCCATGGATCCCTTTTAAGATGTACGCAAATTCTCCACCTATAAAAGACAAGATTAGAGGAGTGAGGGGATCATCAAAACCTTGTATACACATCACCATAATAATTATCAATGTTAATTGAATTTCATTTTCTAATATCATAATCAAAATTCAATACTTGATTATCGATTTTTAAACGTTGTGTGAGCAATCAAGATTGGAGAGTGAGGGAGTCTTCAAAACCCTCCATCCCATGCCATAGCAATTACCAATGTTTAATCAAATTCATATTCTAATATCAAAATCAAAATTCAATACTTTATTTAGTCTACTTAGATGTCTTGACACTTTAATGAAGTTTCTAATAAATAATTTATCACACATAACATAAATGAATAATAAGTAATCTAATTTAAAGGTTATGATCTACTTAAATGTTAAAAACCCTTCATTCCTTTTACCATAATTTTTTATATTATAATCAAAATTCAATATTTTATTTAGATGTATAGACAATTTAATGAAATTCATAATAAAATAATTTGTTTCAAATAAATAATAATATAATAAAGTTACGATCTATTTAACTGATCATTAGTTTATAATAAATAGTTTAGTAGTTAAATGTTAAGCAGAGAAGGATCCTTCTTTAATAGTTAGGTGTAAATTTTTTTTATCTTAATTTTGTTTTTACACACAAGTATAAAAAAATTATTAAAACAATCCATGTAGACTTATAAAATACAAAATTTAAACTTAAACCTTGATCTATCAAGTAAGAGAGGGATCAAATTTTTGAGTTTAAGATTAAAAAAAAATTACACCTCAAGAAATTGGATCCTTCTCGATGCTTAGATTCGATCTCAGGTTTTTAATTAAGATGGATAGATATCCTGATTTTATGGGAACAACATGTTATAGAAAGTTACATAATATTATGCATTACAACATCTCTCCCATACTAAGTTGTAAAACACCCAGAATACATATATTAAATATTAGGAAAACTAAATATTTAAAACAATTATTTTATTTTATTTTTATTAAATTTTTAACAAAACCATTTTTTGCTTCATTGGTGGGGATTGATGGATTTCATTCCATCCACCTGGGTTCAATTCCATTGAGACATCTTTTAGTCCATTGGTTGGGTTCAATTCCATTGAGCATCTTTTAGTCCATTGGTTGTAGGTGGGAGGAATGTTGTTACCCTCCCCACCCAGGTTCAATTCTTGTAAGTGACATATTGCTCTTGTTGAGCCCATATTGTAATGATGATTGTAATTCATGCCACCTTGATTCCCGGTGGACTAGCCCTCTAACAAACGGCTAACCACCTTTTAAAAAAAACAACTCTTCATATCTATATTAATATGAAATTATTTTCATTAACATATTTAATCAATATTATATTCAAAACAAAAACAAAAACAAATTAAAAGAAAAGTTTAATAAATTTAAAGATAATGATAAATTTGCAAAAAAGATATAATAGTTTTTTAAAGAGTTGTGTTAGGTTATCTAAGATTAAAGGGTTACGAGTTAATGTATTTAGCAATATTATTTTTAGTTGTGTTATGTTATTTAAGATTAAAGTGCTGAGGGTGAAGGTTATTTTTAGTTGTGATATGTATTTTTATCAATATTATTTTTATAGTTAAGATAGTTGTTTTAAAAATGACAAAATTTATTATAATTAAAGATAATTATTATTGGTTAATTTCTATCCCGTTAACAAAAACAAATTATAAAAAACAACAACATATTAAACTTTCACTTTACTTCTAAGCCTTAGGCAATTTGTATAAAGTATTTGAATACCAATTATGTTAAACTTTCACTTTACTTCTAAGCCTTAAGCAATTTGTATAAAGTATTTGAATACCAATTATCACACACCGGTTCGGCCACCCATGAAGTACTTGTTATGCTTTATATCTTATCATGACATAATTATCATTCTAACATAACAACCATGTACTCAACGGCTACAAAGATTCCCGGAAGGTTACAATTTCGTGTTAAGATCCTTTTAACTAAAACATTATAAAATCGTGTATTCTAAAAAGTTCGATGGTTTCTAAAAGGAAATTTTGATTTTTTTTTATGATTTTGAAAAAATTAGTTATAATTTTTTTAAAATCAGCTGTATAATTATTAAATTTTGAAAATTTTGGTGTTTTAGTTGATGGTGTTGAATTTTTTTCTACTATCAAAATCATCATTAAAATACAAATAAATTTAGATTTTGTGAAATAAATTTTTTTACCATCAAAATCACCATTACAACACAAATAAATTCAAATTTTATGAAATAAAAAAAAATGCTAATCTCCGCAGAAAGCCCAAATAACCAATAGCCTTGATTCAATTGGAAAAGAGTAAAGAAAATGGCTTTAGTTTCGATTATTTTCAACTATTTTAATTTTTTTTTTCCATGTTTTCAATTTCTAGAAGATGAAAAAACCTATCATGTTTTTAAGAATTTTAAGATATACACTTTTTAAAAAGACAAATTCGTTTTACTATATTTATATTTTTATATGTTTAAACTATCAATTTAGTTGAATTTATTTTATGTTGGATTTTTTTAATTTATTAGAATTATTATTTTGTGCAAAGGCATAAGGATATACTTTTAGATGGAAAGTCAAAGTGCAATAGTTTATATTTTGAACAGTTTTTTTATAATGTGTTGTAATGTTTGATACAATTTTATTATTAATCATAATATTTTGAAAAATCAAAATAATTTTAACAATTTTTAAAATATATTATTTTTATTTTCTAATTAGTTTAATAGAATTTTTATGGAACATAATTCCCTAGTGGAATATTTTTTTTAATCAAAAATTTAAAATAAATAAAAATAATTTATAATACAAAAATTTCTAAAAGTACCACATATTATTTAATAAATATTGCATTAATTGGGTGGCTTAATGACTAAAGCTACGATAGCAGTCGAAGTTGTATGCTCTAGCACTAAAGCTTTATCAGTTAGTGCTCTGCTTGTTATGCATTGCATGGCCAACTTGGCACATGAGATTTTTAGCTGGTGGAAATCAGGCCAAGCAATTCAAACTACTCTATCATATTCAGATTCATGCTCTCCATTTCTATCAAAATTTGTATGATCTCCAAAATTCTACCTATTGATTCATGCTAGGGTGAGATAGTAGAAAAGACGACTTCCATGGCCATGTCGGGGAAGCACTCATCATAAGGAAATCTAAACTCTTTCCACCATTTCTTGTTCTATTACGTTAAGTGATGGGTAAATATAGTGGTGGTTGCTTTGCTTAATTCGATGACTATCAATGCTCCTCAACGACCGTATCTTCTTTCTAGCCCATGTTCATATCAACAAAACCGGCCTTGCATAAGAGACAATTAGTGGCTGAAGTGGACTCCAAGTATTGATGTACCTTATAGCTAGTCTTGGCTAATAAATTTCCAGTGTTTCCCATAAGCTTTTTTGGATCCTCAACTCTCTACGAAAGGTTAAATCCCTCATAGCACCATTCCCTTTCTTTCATTACATGTTCCTCCAGCTCTTTGTAATGTAAGTCAAGAGTTTGCTTCAAAATAGCTTTGCGTTGGTCATTTGACTCTCTCAGATACTCATCCAAGGTATCATGAATGGGCCTGTGTTTGATCTCAATCTCTTTCATTTCAACACTGCAATATTATGTCCATTTGTTGAGCATTGTCTCTGCATGATTGGTGCTCACTTTCTGTTGATGAGTTTCTCTGCCTCTTCAATAGAAACGACAATCTCACAACCTTCTTTCAAGCTATGTTCTCCAGCTATAGCGATCTCTCGCAATCACAAAAACAACTATCTCATCTTTAAATACCTTTATTGAATACTTGGGTTCAACTTTCAAACCGCTTCATCAGTGCACAGAGATATTCCATTTCCCCACAAATTATCTCCTTGCCAAGTTCCCATCTCCAAGAGTGTAACATCCCAAAATTTACAAATTTTTAGATATAGCTTTTAATACTAAATATAACTGTGTGGAATAACATAAGTGTCTAAATGTCAAGACTTGTTGTACTAAATGTTGTTGTTAGTCGTAAGTGAAATGTTGCGACTAGATGCTTAACAATTTCGCTTTGATGTTTAGACTTAATCGACTGTATTTTCAGAGTCTTTTGTTTTTATGTTCTAAGATATAAATTTATATGTATTAACTATTTTTTCTTCTTGTTGATGATGAAGGGGTCCTACAGATGCCCCGAGGCTTACTTAGCATTCCTTCTAAAGCATTTGAATCGTCCTTTTCGCAGATTTACAGGTATTGTGTTAACGACATATGACCGAAGAGTTCTTCACAGTTTCCGTGATTCTCAAGTCTTAATTATTTAAGAGACATAATGTCGTAAGTGCAAACGGTGAGATCTTCAGTTATGCTAGCTTTACCAAACAAAAGTATAACCACTGTAATATTCAGAAAACCCTGTACTAACTTTGTATTATTTTGTTTGAACATTTGAATGGGGTTTATAACCCTACTTTAACCCTATGGGTAATGTTGTTGTGAATCGCTATTTGATGCAACGTAGGAGAATTAAACCATGCAATAATCAATATGCCATTCTTTTAATATATTCTACAACCTAGGAATTATATGCATGTTTTGATTAAATATTATTCTAGGAAATATTGAAATATCATATCATAGTCATTGGTTAACTTATGAATTATGACAATTCATAGTCAAATGTAAACCTATGAACTATATGCAATCTCTTATTGATTTTTATACTATATGAAATATGCATATGCAAAACCCTATACAAGGTCCTATGAACAATAACTATATGGTGATGTGTGTGCGCATCTATGTGCCCTTATAAAACATGGTGATTCCTAGCAATACGTCCAACACCACCTTGACTTACCACAAGGTGTTGATACAAATTCGTATGATACATGTTATCAATAATTCGATGTATTTGTGAGAAATGTGTAATGTTAACACTGTTGATGTATCGTGCTGTTAGGCACTTGATTTCCTTTTGCATTTAATACTTCCAATTGTCGAGACAGTGGAATATCTTCGTGGACCCCTTCGTGGCACTAGGCATGTGATAGAGAGGTGGTGGTTCGAATGCTGTGACGAGTTGTAAGTGATCTAGTTCGAGCTTGATCTAGATTTCCTCCTTGGTGGCTACGGTAATGATGAGTCAATAAATGTGGTTGATGCGTGGTTTTACGTGACAACTCTCTTGTGATCTCCACAGTCGATCCAGCGAGGGTTTTGGGCTTTGGGTCCTAACCCTAACTCCACTATGCTCAGGGAGTTATTGTTTGCCTTGACATTCGGCGTGGTGGCTCTGAGGAGAGGTCGATAGGCCAAGAGCCTTCAGAGTTTTGATAACTGTATTTTGTGGAGTGCCCACGGTTCGAAACCATGACCTGTTAGTCGTTTAAGAGCCGAGACATTGAAGCATTTTACAGTAGCAGTTTTGTAATGTCAGTTCCAAGGTTTCTGCTAAATTCTTAGTGGTGGTTACACTTGGCTTTCCATGCCTGTTCAAAGGTGGTTTTCCAGAGTTGTTTTCATACTTCTCTGTATTCGATGGTGGAGAATGGTTCCAGTAGGCATAGTCTTAGCGTTCAGCTTCGATGCAATTCTTTTGAAGGTAATGGATCTCGGTTCAAAACCCCGTATCTCCATTCTATTTTGAGAGTTCAGCTACTGCTATATTGTATTCAAAAAATATTTGTAAAACTTGTTTTGACCACTACTATATTTCAAATGGAAGGTACCTTCGTCGATGGCTTCTTCGTTCAAGTGTTTGGTAGTTGGAAACTGCTAAACGACCGGTAAGCTTCGATGGTTACTAATTACTCCGGTTAGATGGCTATTGGGTCCTTACTGTGTTCTTTGCCGAGACTTTGTGTTTGCTTGGGCTCCGAGGGTGACGTTCGTCAAAATACTTGTGAGCTTGTTTTTGACAGTTTGGGGAGGATGAAACCCTCAACCCATTCATCCTTGTTTTCAATAGTGTTTGTTTTCTATTCCAAAACCCATAAGGAATTACTTAGGAAGGGTTTCAGCCTGCTACTGCTCTCGGTAATAGAAGGATTTATGTTTAGTGTTTGTTTTCTATTCCAAAACCCATAAGGAATTACTTAGGAAGGGTTTCAGCCTGCTATTGCTCTCGGTAATAGAAGGATTTATGTTTCGTTCAATCCTGTGTTCGTAAATGATGATACTGTGAACTATTTTATGTGTAAGGGGTGAAACTTAATGTTTGAAATCTACTGTGTAAATGAAAATATGATAACTTGTTTAACCACTTAATCGTGTTTGTTTTTTTGTCGAGAGCTGGGCTCTGGTTTGTATGCATTTGATGTTTTCAATGTTCCGCCAATATGTATTTTAAGTAAAGCTTCGATCGCTTAGGGTTTCGATTTGTATTAAAATGATTGAAACCCTTAAGTGGGTTCTCGGAGCTGTTCAACTGTCATGTCATTTAAAAGTTTAGTTTCGTAGGGTCGATATCTACATCAGCTAAAAAAAGGGTTTGTTGTTTAGTAGTTTAAAATTAAAAGTTGATGATGTAGGATCATGATATGCTAAGATGGTTCTTACTTCCAGTCTTAAGAAATGTAATTGGTACTCCTTTTGTGTCTAAGTGTATGAAGTTGTGGGCTTCTCTTTGCTATTATTTTCTGTTGGTTTTTGTGAAGGTCGTGAGCCATAATGTAATATTCTACTTTCATCTAGGAAATGAATCGTGATCATTTCTCGTTCTAATGGAAAACTTAACTAAACTCTTAAGGATAATGAATATAGGGTTTGATAAGTGAAGGGAACGACCCTGTCATAAATCATAGGTTTGTAAATGATACTCTATTTGCATATAATGTAATGATTCTTTGTTTAAAATGAATAAATAGTTTAACAGATATGAAAGCTATGCATATAGATTAGTGCTTCAACAATTATGCATTATTTAAAAAGGAAAAATAAATGTAATACTTGTTGATACTATTAACTTGGCAGCTGTTATGATCTCCTAAAGACTATATAACAGAAAGATAATTTTTATACTTAGCTATGAAGACTGTTTGTTGTCATGATAAAACTACTTGTTTAACAGTAAGGAAAAACAATACTGTGTACTTAGGAAATAAATGTTTTTTTTACAGCTGTTATTTTCAATACAGACTGGTGAAAGAAATACAGTGAACCTGAAACATTTAACTGATAAAGGAATGATAAGAGAAAACATCGAAATATGTACATAATATTGATGGTAGGGAAAAGCTAGGAAAATACAACAATATTGGTCTTCTCATTCATCTGGCAATCTGCCTATCAAATTATCTATCTTAATTTCTTCTCTGTACTAGAGTACGATGCAGATCCATTAGCATGGAGAAAAATGCAGAGAATATTTTATTCATTTCATCTTACATAATCATTTCTATGCATATTTCTAATTAGTTCAGAAAACTAAAATAATTAAATTTGTTTGATAATACTCTTATCAACAGTAAATAAATAATAGCAGATAGAGAATTTAACAACTTAAAATTAGAAAAGATAAGTAGAACCTGTAAATGAAGATAGGGCTGATAAACACCCAAGGAGGCATGTTCCTCCCAACCTTTCCCATAAGAAGCATCCAAAACTACTTGCTTCTTTTGGACCCCCGAGCCTACTTACTAAACCACTAAGTAGATGGAATCTGTGTAGAAGCAAGGCACTTAGTAAAACAACTTCTGCGGTCAACAATGTAGCTTCTGCACTCAAAATATGCCTTCTGCACTCAGTGATATAGCTTCTGCACTCAGTAATGTAAATTCTGCACTCAGTTGTATAATAGGAAGACTTACACCATGATCAAAAATCAGCATATCCCCTCATCAAATCTCTTGGGTGCAAGCACAGCAAAACCCCAAGGTAAATTTCCTCGTTAGGAAAAGTGATGAACCTCAGTTCATAATTTGATGGCTCTTATATAGACTAGCTGGATCTTTAGTGGTCAGTTTTGAATAAATGAGCCTCAAGCTCCAGTCCCACCTTCCAGGGCACTATGACCACATTTCAAGAGAGTTGTCCCATACCAACAGTTAGTTAGTTGCATCATGATGCTGCCACTTGTCCATTGCCTTCTACCCCAGATTCCATTCCACCTAGTGGGTTAGTAACCACTCTTTCAACAGTCCCCTTAGGTGTTTGTCTCCTATTTAATTTATTAAATAATAAAATATTGTGCAATTACAGTAATCATTGGACACTTGTCCAATATAAAAGTTTATAATAAAACTTAACATAATGTTTCCAACATAAAATGTTTTTCAGCAAGAAAGGGTATGTTACAAACACCCCCACTTAAGCTCAACATCGTCCTTGATGTTGCTTATTCATCATCCGAACTTTCCTGAAACAGAATTGGATATGTTTCCCGCATTTTACTTTTCAGTTCCCAGGTAGCTTCATCAGGGCTAAGGTGCTTCCATTGCACCTTTACCTTCCCTATGGTACGATTTCGAAGCATAATTTCCCTCTGGTCGAGAATACAGTCCGGTTCCACTTGAAAATCTCCTTCGGGCTCCACCTGTATGTCATTCCAATTCAATACATGAATAGCATCATGCACATACTTCTTTAAAACATAAATGTGAAAAACATTATGGATTTTTAAATTAGATGGCAAGGCCAATTGATATGCAACAACTCCAATCCTTGATAGGATTTCGAATGGCCCATAGTACCTTGGTGCTAGTTTAGCACAACTCCCAAGCTTCAAAGAAATTTTCTTGGGTTTTACCTTTATAAAAGAATGGTCTCCAATCTGAAATTCTCTTTCAGTGCTTTTCAAATCTGCATAACTTTTTTGCCGATCTTGGGCAACTTTTAAGTTACCTTGAACTTGTTTCACGGTTAGCTCCATTTCTTTCAATAAATCGGGTCCTAGCATTAATCTGTCTATAGGATTATCCCAAGAAATAGGAGTGCAACATTTTCTTCCATACAAAATTTCAAATGGACTTAACTTAGCAGATGCTTGATAACGATTATTGTATGAAAATTCTGCTAAATGTAAATAATCCTCCCACTTATATGGCTGATCTTTGACATACATTCTTAGCATGTCTTCTAAAATTTGGTTTACTCTTTTTGTTTGACCATCAGTTTGTGGGTGGAAAGAAGTGTTGAAATTTAGTTTAGTATTTAAACCTTTAAACAGTGCTGTCCAAAAATTTCCAGTGAACTTAGAGTCCCGGTCAGAAATGATTACCTTTGGAATTTCGTGCAAGTGAAAGATTTGATTCATAAATACATCTGCAATGTTAGAAGCTTTAAAGTGGTTTTAACAGGAATAAAATGAGCAGCCTTACTTAACTTGTCCACAAACACCATTATGGAGTCATTCTCTTTCTGGTTTTTAGGCAAACCTGTAATAAAATCAATACTTATAATCTCCCATTTCCATTCTGGAATTGGCAATGGCTGCAATAGTCCAGCTGGATGTTGATATTCAACCTTAATGGTCTGACATTCAAAACATCTAGCTATATATTCAGCCACTTCATTCTTCAAGTTGGGCCAAAAATAATCCTTCCTTAACATAGTTATCATTTTATGATAACCTGGATGTCCTGAATAAGGACTCTTATGAACTTCATCCAAAATTAACAGCTTAACCTTTGACACATTTGGTACATAAATTCTTTTTTTATAAGTCATTAACCCATTTTTATCAATGCTAAAATCTGTTATTAAATTTTTTGATACGTTTTCAGCAACTTTACCAAGCAATTTTTGATAATTTTTGTCTTGTTTAATTCCTTCTTCGATTTGATTTTCCAAATCTGTCTTAAAGGTGCTGATTGCTGCCATAAAGCTTAATCTGGGATTCCTTCTTAAGGCATCAACAACTTTGTTTTCCTTCCCCTTGATGTGTTGAATCTTGAAATCATACTCGCTAAGGAAAGCTAGCCATCTAGCTTGCCTTGCGTTAAGATTTTTTTGATCTGACAAATACTTTAAACCTTTATTATCTATCATTAGTATGAATTTTCTTCCAATCAAGTGATGGTGCCACATTTTTAATGCATGTATCACGGCTGCCAACTCAAGATCGTAAGTTGCGTAATTCTTTTCATGGATTTTTAACTTTCTAGACTCAAAAGCGATAACATGACCTTCTTGAGTTAAGACCCCACCAAGTCCATCGTTGCATGCATCGGTGCATACCACGAAGTCCTTGTTAGGATCAACAATTTTTAAAATTGGTGCAGTGGTTAATAATTCTTTTAATTTATTAAAGCTTTCTTGACAGTTTTGATCCCATATGAATTTCTTCCCTTTCTTCTGCAAAGAAGTGATGGGGTTCACAATTCTTGAAAACCCTTCAATAAACTTTGTGTAGTAACCTGTTATCCCCATAAATGACTGAACGTCAATTACATATTTAGGGACAGGACACTCGTTAATTGCTTTTATCTTATCCGGGTCGACAAAAATTTTGTCTTTAGAAATTATGTGACCTAAGTACTGTATTTTATCTATATACAAATCACATTTACTGAACTTAGCGTAAAGCTGATGTTCTCTTAAAACTTGCAGAATTATTTTTAAATGTTCGTCATGCTCTTCTTTAGTTTTTGAGTAAATCAAGATATCATCAATGAACACAACTACAAACTTATCCAAATATTTATGCAGAACGTTGTTCATTAAACACATGAACATTTCCCGTGCATTGGTTACCCCAAAAGGCATAACTACGAACTCGTAGTGTCCATATCTCGTTCTGAATGCAGTTTTGAATATGTCTTCATCTTTTATTCTAACCTGATGATACCCGGACCTTAAGTTAATTTTATTGAATATCTCTTCTCCGCGTACTTGATCAAATAGATCATCTATGCGGGGTAAGGGATATCGGTTTTTAATTGTCATTTTATTAAGCTGACGGTAATCAATGCACAATCGCATGGTACCGTCCTTCTTTTTAACAAAGATTACTGGTGCTCCCCAAGGAGACACACTTGGCCTTATATAGTTTTTATCTATTAATTCCTTCAGCTGATATTTTAACTCATTTAACTCCAGAATATTCATCCTGTAGTGAGCCTGTGAGTTTGGTACCGCACCTGGTACTAACTCAATGGTGAAATCAAGTTCCCTTTTCGTAGGTAATCCTGGAATTTCTTCCGGAAATACGTCAGAAAAGTCCCTAAGGATGGGAATATCCTCCATTTTTAACTTGTCTTCTTTAGATGAACACTCGTCATTAATAACATTAACAACAAACATCTTACAACCCTTTCTGGAAGCTCTCTTAACTTGTAACGCATAAATTTGTCTTACTGAAATATTCCTATGAATTCCTTTTACTGTTTTAGTTTTACCTTCATTATTCAGACAAGTAAATGATTTCTCATAACAATTTAGCACTACTCTATGCTGTTCAAGTCAATCCATGCCAATCAACAAGTCATATGACCCTAAGGGTAAAACATTCAAATTAACTTGGGTTTTCAGCTGATTCAAAAATACATCACAATTTCTAACAAAGTCTGTAACCTTTCTTTTAGTGCCTGTTTCTAGCTGAACTAACCAAGAATTATCAAACTTTTCTATTCTCAACTTGCAATTTTTTACTAATTCAGGTGAAATGTAACTCAAACTTGCACCTGGATCTATCAAAACAGAAATAGATTGATTTTGTAACATACCTTTAATTTCGACCATGGACGTTTGATGGTCTGCTTGCCTATTTTCCAGAGTTGCATTTATCCTTGGCATTTCTCTTGCCACGTCACCTATCGGTTGGCTCCGCTTGTATGCTATGGATGTTGCTGACTGTCCTTTTGTTGCGTGGGAAATCTACTTTCTTATGTGGTCCACCGCAATCAAAACACTTCAAAATTCCTTTCTGTTCAGCATACCTGGTGTTGTTGTTGTTATTAGGTGCATTTCTTGCAGCAATAAAATTCCGTGGTGTATTATTTCTGTAGTTATTATTACTTGGAAAATTTCTGTGATTAAAATTTTTCTTAAAACTTCCATAATTATGATTAAAGCTCTTCTTTTTATGCTCGAATTGATTAGACTTATTACTTTTTCAGCCAGTTGTTCCTTCTCTTTTTCTGTTTTGGTCAAAACAGAAATTGGCTTTCCTCATATCCTCTTCCAGAGTGGAAGGGTTATCATACTCAATCCTATCTTTTATGTTGAACGGTAGACAACTTAGAAACCTTTGCACCTTAGGCTTCTCTTCGACCATGTAAGGTACATACCTCAGCAAGCTAAGAAACTTGCTGCACAACTCCTTCATGTTCATAGTACCCAATTTTAGATCATAAAACTCTTTTGATTTATCTTCATAGTATTGTTCTGACAAGAACTTTTTCTTAAATAGCTTTTTAAACATATTCCAAGTTACGTCCCTTTCCTTTATGCTCTTAATTCTTTTAAGGTCCTGCCACCAGATATCTTCCTTTCCTATCAGATTGTAAATAGCCATCTTATCTTTTAACTGAGAAGAGTAATCGTAAATATTAAAGTACTTCTTCATTCCAGACAGCCATGTTTCAGCTGTCTCACCCTTTTCAATTCGCCATTGAATGTTGGTGGCTTAATCTTCTTAAACTCTCTAGTAATTTGTTCATGATGCTTATACTTCCTCTTCTTGGAACAGCAATCACTGTCACTGCTGTCACAGTCAGATTTATCATTACTTCGATTAGATTCAGATGAAGAGTAACTAATATTTTTACCATTTTTAACCTTCTTACTCTTATGTTTGTGAGACATTGTACCAGAATCAGAATTCACTTCTGATTTCCTTCATCTTTCCTCGTGATGGTATTTCTCCAATAGAATTTGATTTAACTCTTCTTGTGCTTTCATAATGCATTCATTTTCTTCCTTAACAGTTCTTATCTCAGATTTTAAATCTTTTATAGTACAAAAAAGTTCTGAAGATTGGTTATTTAATTCAACATGTATTCCTTCTTCATTATTATTGTTATTATGCTCGTTACAAGGAGATCTGTCCTTTGCTGATTCCTCAGGTATGTCCATACCTGCAAATTAATATCAAATTTTTTTGTACAAAAATAAAATGAAAAATAAAAGCTGTAATAATAACTTTCTGATTTTTATTTTATGTTTGCGCGTGAGCCTATTTCAAGCCTAGAGTTTGAACTCGCTCTCTGATACCACATGTAACATCCCAAAATTTACAAAAAATTAAATTTTTTTAGATATAGCTTTTAATACTAAATCTAACTGTGCGGAATAACATAAGTGTCTAAATGTTGACTTGCTATACTAAATGCTGTTGTTAGTTGTAAGTGAAATACTGCGACTAGATGCTTAACAATTTCGCTTTGACGTTTAGACTTATTCGACTGTATTTTCAGAGTCTTTTGTTTTTCTGTTCTAAGATATAAATTTATATGTGTTAACTATTGTTTCTTCTTGTTGATGCTGAAGGGGTCCTACGGATGCCCCGAGGCTTACTTAGCATTCGTGCTAAAACATTTGAATCGTCATTTTCACAGATTTACAACTATTGTGTTTACAACATATGATTGAAGAGTTCTTCACAGTTTCCGTGATTCTCAAGTCTTAATTATTTAAGAGACATAATGTCGTAAGTGCAAACGGTGAGATCTTCAGTTAGGCTAGTTTTACCAAACAGAAGTATAACCGTTGTAATATTCAGAAAACCCTGTACTAACTTTGTATTGTTTTGTTCGAACATTTGAATGGGGTTTATAACCCTACTTTCACCCTATGGGTAATGTTGTCGTGAGTCGCTATTTGATGCAACGTAGGAGAATTAAACCATGCAATAATCAATATGCCATTCTTTTAATATATTCTAAAACCTAGGAATTATATGCATGTTTTGATTAAATGATATTCTAGGAAATATTGAAATATCATATCATAGTCATTGGTTAACTTATGAATTATGACAATTCATAGTCAAATGTAAACTTATGAACTATATGCAATCTCTTATTGATTTTTATACTATATTAAATATGCATATGCAAAACCCTATATAAGGTCCTATGAACAATAACTATATGGTGATGTGTGTGCGCAGCTATGTGCCCTTATAAAACATGGCGATTCCTAGCAATACGTCCAACACCACCTTGACTTACCACAAGGTGTTGATACAAATTTGTATGATACGTGTTATCAATAATTCGATACATTTGTGAGAAATGTGTAATGTTAACATTGTTGATGTATCATGCTGGCAGGCACTTGATTTCCTTTTGCATTTAATACTTCCAACTGCCGAGACACTAGAATATCTTTGTGGACCTCTTTGTGGCACTAGGCACGTGATAGAGAGGTGGTGGTTCGAATGCTGTGACGAGTTGTAAGTGATATGGTTCGAGCTTGATCTAACTGTCCTCCTTGGTGGCTACGGTAATGATGAGTCAATAAATGTGGTTGATGCGTGGTTTTACATGACAACTCTCTTGTGATCTCCACCGTCGATCCAGCGAGGGTTTTGGGCTTTGGGTCCTAACCCTAACTCCACTATGCTCACGGAGTTATTGTTTTCCTTGACATTCGGCGTGGTGGCTCTAAGGAGACGCCGACAGGCCGAGAGACTTCAGGGTTTTGATACTGTATTTTGTGGAGTGCCCACGGTTCGAAACCCTGACCTGTTAGTAGTTTAAGAGCCGAGACATTGAAGCATTTTACAGTAGCAGTTTTGTAATGTTAGTTCCAGGGTTTGTGATAAATTCTTCGTGGTGGTTGGTTCGACACTCGGCTTTCCATGCCTGTACAAAGGTGATTTTCCACAGTTGTTTGCATACTTCTCTGTATTCGATGGTGGAGAATGGTTCCTGTAGGCATAGTCTTGGCGTTCAGCTTCGGTGCAATTCTTTTGAAGTTATGGATCTCGGTTTGAAACCCTGTATCTCCATTCTATTTTGAGAGTTCAGTTACTGCTATATTGTATTAAAAATTCTTTATAAAACTTGTTTTGACCACTACTATATTTCGAATGGCAAGTACCTTCGTCGATGGCTTCTTAGTTCAAGTGTTTGGTAGCTGGCAACTGCTAAAAGACAGATAAGCTTCGGTGGTTACTCGTTACTCCTGTTAGATGGCTATTGGGTCCTTACTGTGTTCTTTGCTGAGACTCTGTGTTTGCTTGGGATCCGAGGGTGACGTTCATCGAAATACTTGTGAGCTTGTTTTTGACAGTTTGGGGAGGATGAAACCCTCAACCCATTCGTCGTTGCTTTCAATAGTGTTTGTTTTCTATTGTAAAACCCATAAGGAATTACTTAGGAAGGGTTTCACCTTGCTACTGCTCTCGGTAATAGAAGGATTTATGTTTCGTTCAATCCTGTGTTCGTAAATGATCATACTATGAATTATTTTATGTTTAAGGGGTGAAACTTAATGTTTGCAATCTACTGTGTAAATGAAAATACGATAACTTGTTTAACCACTTAATTGTGTTTGTTTTTGTGTCGAGAGCTGGGCTTTGGTTTGTATGCATTTGATGTTTTCAACGTTCCGCCACTATGTATTTTAAGTAAAGCTTTGATGGCTTAGGGTTTGGATTTGTATTAAAATGATTTAAACCCTTAAGTGGGTTCTCGGAACTATTCAACTGTTATGTCATTTAAAAGTTTAGTTTCGTAGGGTTGATATCTATAGCAACTAATCGTAGGGTTTGTTGTTTACTAGTTTTAAATTAAAATGTGATGATGTAGGATCATGATAGTGATGAGATGGTTCTTACTTCCAGTCTTAAGAAATGTAATTGGTACTCGTTTTGTGTCTAAGTGTATGAAGTCGTGGGCTTCTCTTTGCTATTCTTATCTATTGGTTTTTGTGAAGGCCTTGAGCCATAATGTAATATTCTACTTTCAGTTAGGAAATGAATCGTGATCATTTCTTGTTCTAATGGAAAACTTAACTAAACTCTTCAGGATAATGAATCTAGGGTTTGATAAGTGAAGGGAACTAACCTGTCATAAATCATAGGTTTGTAAATGATACTATGTTTGCATATAATGTAATGATTCTTTATTTAAAATGAATAAATAGTTTAACAGATATGAAAACTATGCATAAAAATTAGTGCTTCAACAATTATGCATTATTTAAAAAGGAAAAAGAAATGTAATACTTGTTGATACTATTAACTTGGCAGCTGTTATGATCTCCTAAATACTATATAACAGAAAGATAATTTTTATACTTAGCTATGAAGACTATTTGTTGTCATGATAAAACTACTTGTTTAACAGTAAGGAAAAACAATACTGTGTACTTAGGAAATAAATGTTTCTTTTGGAGCTATTATTTTCAATACATACTAGTGAAAGAAATACAGTGAACCTAAAACATTTAACTGATAAAGGAATGATAAGGGAAAACATTGAATTATGTACATAATATTGATGGTAGGGAAAAGCTAGGAAAATATAACAATATTGGTCTTCTCATTCATCTGGCAATCTACCTATCAAATTATCTATCTTAATTTCTTCTCTGTACTAGAGTACGATGTAGATCCATTAGCATGGAGAAAAATGCAGAGAATATTTTATTCATTTCATCTTACATAATCATTTCTATGTAAAATTCTAATTAGTTCAGAAAACTAAAATAATTAAATTTGTTTGATAATACTCTTATCAACAGTAAATAAATAATAGCAGATAGAGAATTTAACAACTTAAAATTAGAAAAGATAAGTAGAACCTGTAAATGAAGATAGGGCTGATAAACACCCAAGGAGGCATGTTCCTCCCAACCTTTCCCAGAAGAAGCAGCCAAAACTACTTGCTTCTTTTGGACCCCCGAGCCTGCTTACTAAACCACTAAGTAGATGGAATCTGTGTAGAAGCAAGGCACTCAGTAAAACAACTTTTGCACTCAACAGTGTAACTTCTACACTCAAAATATGCCTTTTGCACTCAGCAATATAACTTCTTCACTTAGTAGAATAACTTCTGCACTCAGTAGTATAATAGGCAGACATACACCATGATCAAAACTCAGCATATACCCTCATCAAATCTCTTGGGTGCAAGCATAGAAAAACCCCAAGGTAAATTTCCTCATCAGAAAAAGTGATGAACCTCAGTTCATAATTTGATGGCTCTTATATAGACTGCCTAGGTCTTTAGTGGTCAGTTTTGAATAAATGAGCCTCAAGCTCTAGTCCCACCTTCCAGGGCACTATGACCACATTTCAAGGGAGTTGTCCCATACCAATAGCTAGTCAGTTGCATCATGATGCTGCCACTTGTCCATTTCCTTCTACCCCAGATTCCATTCCCCCTAGTGGGTCAGTAACCACTCTTTCAACAGTCCCCTTAGGTGTTTGTCTCCTATTTAATTTATTAAATAATAAAATATTGTGCAATTACAGTCATCCTTGGACACTTGTCAATATAAAACTTTACAATAAAATTTAACATAATGTTTCCAACATAAAATGTTTTTCAGCAAAAAAGGGTATGTTACAAAGAGTCTTCAACCTAGATGTGGCCACCGCATAAATATTCCTTGTTCCACTGCCGTAGAGGGTGCCATCTACAATGAATTATGTTCAATTCAACTTCATTGTAGTCATCCAAGTTAACAGAAATGTGGAAGATGTTGTGGACCCTGTAAAGTAAACAATATCAAAGTCTTGCAAAGTGGACTTCGAGTAACATTGCCATGCTATGAAGAGCCACGTAAATTTGTTTGTGATCATCCATGCGGTAAGGTCCTAAAACTAGGATGTGAGCATATTTGCAAAGGAACATGCAAGTCATGCAAACAAGGCACTTCACACATTCCTTGCAAGGAATGGTGCTTCAATGATCTCCCATGTGGTCACAAATGCACGACTGCTTGCTTTGAGATCTATCCTACCTGCAAAAATCCTTGCGAGAAACATTGCCTACATCTAGTCATTACGGTCATATCCGTGGAAGCTTATGCATGCCTTGGAGAACGAAATGTGAATGGAAGTATGGGCATCATGCTTGTGATCTCCTCTTCCATAAAACCTGCACCAAGCCTCATTGTGATAGTGCCATCATAGAACTATTCAATAGTGCTCCACAAGATGCATTGGAGCACTATTCAATAGTGCTCCGATGCATTTCGTAGAGCATTATTCAATAGTGCTCTGATCACTATTCAATAGTGCTATGTGTCGATGCATCTTGCGAAACACTATTGAATAGTTCACTATTTAATAGTGATCCGTGAAATGCATTGGAATAGTGCTCCAATGCATCTCGCGGAGCACTTAAATAATGCATTTTGTTTAATCTTGTGCTACAAGATTTGTATTAAATGAAAAATGTGACACTTCATTCAATTTTGAAATAAAAACATTTAAATTTTATAAATATAATTAATAAAACTGGAAAATATTATTATAATATTATCTTTAATATAAAATAAAATTGTTATGATAATTATTGATATAAAAACAACAAAAATAAATATTATAAATATAATTATAAAAATAACAAATGAGATAGAATCAAACCCATTTTATAAATAAATATGAAAAATCCCAGCTAAATCTTTAAAAAAATGGTAAAATAGTTATTAAATAAAATAATCATTTTACAAAATTTTAGTGTTGTTTATAACTAAAAAAAAATCTAAAAAGAATTTAATAAATAATAATAATTAACAACATAATAATTATATTATACTCATCATTAATACAATCAAACTTATTATTTAAGCAATTAACTTTAGTATGATGTTTACATGACATGACGATAGAGTTGAGAGTTTATTTTACTCAATTGAACAACATTTTTTCTTTTAATTTGAAATTTAACTAGCTAAGCTAATATAGAGTTATATGTTTTTTGGCGTATAATTTTCATGTAGCTTTGAAGTAATATAAAAAAAATAAAAAAATAAATAGTGACTAACTCTAAAAAAATAGTTGAAATTTTTTCACATTTCTAACATTTAGTTGTCAAATTCCTTACCAATTTTATTTCTCGATCAAAAGTAAGAACAAAACAAATAGGGATCAGCATAGTGCTTCGATGCAGTATTTTTTTTTTAATATTTAATTAATAATTTGTTTGAAGTCAAAAGACTATCGAATAGTTTAATTAATTGTTACATTCAAATTTTAAATCCTATGGCGTAGTTAAAAACTGTTATTTCCATGTTTGTAAATCCTATGGCGTAGTTAAAAACTGTTATTTCAATGTTTTTCATTATTTGCATACATAGGAGGGCTAAATCTTAAGGTAATGAGTCTTATGAGTTAGTTTTTCGATGCTCTTGACAAGTGAGCTTAGGAATTCCAATTGTTCAAGCAATCAAATTGTCACAAAAGTAGTGGAATCAACTAAAACCGTTGCAGTGATTTCTTCACACACAAAAATGATTCCAAGAGCTTCAATGAGGCTGTTGTTACAACCTCTTCAAGGTTTCCAACTTATTGAAGCTCTACTAGTTAGTGCTATGCCCGTTATCTTTTTTTCTAACATATTAATTAGTGCTCCACACATTATCATTTTTCAGTTTGATATTTTTTTGCAAAGAATATGATGCAACACAACTTTCCCTTATTTGTTGATATATCTCATTCATTTTAAGTTAAAAATATATATTTTATTTTACAAGTAGTATGTTATGTAAATTAAAAGATATTTTTTATTTATTATTAATAAGTTATTTAATTTATTTTCACCCACTTATGGCATGTAATTATGTAATTGTTACTTGATTTTCATTACCCATTTTTAACCATATTAATTTATAACATCCAACATTGAGCCTTTCTCATAAATGAGTTTTCATTGGGAGGTGGATTTAATATCAAATGTCATATTTATATATGTGTGAAATTTTATAAATTTAAATTAGAAACCTAATTGATGACCTTAGGAATATTAGAGAGTCATATCATGTTTCCTTGGCCACTTCACTCAACAACATTGTTACTTCCATTGACCATGTGCGTGGCCAATTATATGATATATTTGAATATAGGGCTACGATGAAATAATACTATAAAATCATAGTGAGTAAGGAAGAGGCGAAAGATTTGCATATCACCAAAGAGAACATTGTCCAATTGCTTATCGACCATAGAATCAACGAACCGTTGAAACCAAGAAAGAATCATCTTTGCATGGATGGATGCACATTCCAACGATTCAAAGAAAATTGGATGGATTGGTGGTTTATTGTACTTGATAAACATTCATGCAATAATAGGGAGGTCCCATTATATTTTCTATGTAAATTATGGTTCAAGTTTATTTAAGGTCGGTATGTCAATAATTTTGACATTATTGAATTCGAAGGGGCTAGTCTTCGGTTTGCTAAGGATTGAGAAAAGGACAAGCATTTGAACCCACCAAGAAGGTCACCCCATTCTAGGCATACACTTTACCCCCCACAACACACACACACACACAACAAACCACATTAGCTTAAAGACAAGATTTGTGTGACTACTACTACAATACCCACCCTGACACAATATAGTTTGGTTATTTATTATAGCATTGCATCAGGATCCATTTGTAGACGATGTTACATTGCCAAGGGTAAGCCCTTCAAGACACATCATTGATTCTACATAGGCCACGCCATCTAGCCAAAATGGCCATCTTGGTTCTAGTTCAATTGTTCTTCATCCATGCTCTAATTACATGCATATTTGTTATGGGCCCATAGAGTTCATGTGCATGATAGTTTCTTGGATAAAGTTAGTAAAAAATATTTATATTTTATTTAATTATGTATAAATTAAAATTGATAAGTATATGGATAACACAATTGCAAACTATTTGTGACTGTCTAATATGTAGGTATTGAGATGAATTCCCCCTCCACCCCACAAAAAAGTAGTATATTCTGTTCTATTTGAAAAGAGAATACATTCCACATATGCATATAACATTTCTAGAAAATTTAAAAGCATGGGTTCTTAATCAATAGATTCTAAAGGATCTCATAATTGGCCTTTATGTTAACCCTACATCTCAATTCTTACAACCATAAGAATGAGATAATTTCGACCTTTAAAAAAAAATGTTTAATAGGAAAGTCATATTAATCTCTCCAACGTTCATAAGCATCCTTTTACAAACCCATATTATCACATAATCCATAAGACTAAATCATAACTCCTTCCCATAATTGATATGAAAACACTCATTATGAACTAGTATCTCAACAAACTATCAAATAGGGCACACTCTGAATGGAACACTTACATAAATATAAGAATTCATGAGAATAATTTCCTTAACTATTTTTAATCAGAGATTAAAATATAAGTAGCCCGACTCGAACACTTACATAAATATAAGAATTCAAGAGAATATTTTCCTTAATTATTTTTAGCCAGAGACTAAAAGATAAGTAGCCCGACTAGTATGACCATCCCTTTCTTCTTAAATAATCTAATTACCAACATCCATATAGGCACCTTGTTATGAACAGCGTAAAAACAAAAAGAAAAATAGATCCACACCTTGATAATGATAAAGAGTCAATGAATAATAAGCATATTTGAGGGGGAAACCTCCTTTTACAATATATCCAATGCACAAGATACGATGAGATGATCACTAACACTATATCTCCTTTGTATATATAAGAAACAAATGGTACTATTACAATTAAGGTCCTAGATGACCAATATTAAAGACAACCATAATATAATAATAGAAATATAATGTCACAATATATAATTTAGAATGTTCAGATCGGAATTTCAACCATCTAAGTAGTTTTAAAATTAGATAATTAATTTAAACCAGACAATTCCAATTACTGAAATTACAACAATACATAAATAACAATTTCCAACCAGAAGTTTAACCAGTTTTGGACCCAAAATAACCGGAAAAGCCGGAGCGTTTTGGTTGTCTTTTATCCTACGCGGAGAATGACAAGGTGGCCAAACCGCGTAAAGCCGCGGAGATACATGATAGGAACCAGACGATCGGCTGCTTCCTCTTTCTTTTCACTGGATGATTGCACGCAAACTCTCGGCTGGTTCCTCTTTATTTTCAGTGGATGATTGCACTCAGACTGCCCTATAAATCTGATATCTCTTAGCCGCTCCGTTTTATCCAGAGTGGGGTTCACAGAAATTCTTTGTTGCAAGAGATTGTCAGCGAAAAATCATTAGAAATTTGTACGTTTCTAGAGGTTTGTAGGTTAGCCATGTACGTTTCTAGAAATTATAATAAATTTTGTCATTTTTATAACAACTATCACAATTATGCAAAAATATTGCTAAAAACATGAACCCTCAATCCTTTTATTTTTAGATAACATAACACAACTCTGTTAAGTGGAAAGCCCTTTAATCTTAAAAAACATAACAAAACTCTTTAAAAAACTATTATATTTGTTTGCAAATTTATCATTATCTTTAAATTTATTTTATTTTATTTTTATATTTAGTTTTTTTTAATTTTGAAGAGAATATCGATTAAATGTATTAATGAAAATAGTTTTATATTAATATAGATATGGAGAGTTGTGAAAAAATGGTTATATTAAAAATTTAATAAAAATAAAATAATATAATTTTTTTAAATATTTAGTTTTCCTAATATTTAATATATGTGGGGGTAAGTTGGATGAAGGGCTCCGAGGGTTGTTTTTCTAGGGTTTCTTGGCTTTTCTGAAGGATTTGTTGGAATTGATGGTTGATCAGAAGATTGTGTAGGCTCGTGACGACTTGGAGTCAAGCTGATTCGCTGGAATCAACCTGGTACCAATCAAGAATAAAAAAAGTGGGAATCTTCGCTTACGTTGCAGCCCATCTTTCTTTCTCTTTAACTTGATATTTGGGTATTTCTTGTAGGAGAGTTTAGTTCTATTTTTGGCTATCTGTCTGAAAAACTTTTGGATGAGCTCCATTTTTAGTGATTTCGGGCTTTTTGGCTATTTGTGGGGGTCCCGGCTGTTTGTACATTTTCTGCAGTCTCTTTGGGCCCTCAATCTGGCTGTTGGCAACTGGCCCTGTTGTCATTGGTGGGTGGGTTGTATTTTTGACAACTGCCGGTATCCTTTTTTTGATCCGGTTGTGTCATGATATGGACCGGTCTACTCTCCAACTAAACCCTCATTTCGCTCACCTCTCCCTTGTTTGGCATGATTCCTCCGGAGGTTCTGCTGCGCCGAGACACAAACTTTTGGGGGGTTTGAAGGCTAAATCCCGAATATTGCAAAAAACTTATAAGGCTAGGGCTTCCATTGCGAGATATGATATTGATTCAGATTTTAACCTGGATAGAATCGGGTGCCTAGCAGAGAAGGCACTTGTTGGCCGTCTGGAATTCACTTCGGGCAGCAAGCTTGATATCATCGAGTGGGTCAACAAATTATGGGTTGCTATTACGGATATGGCACCGCGAATTAACCTTCTCATGAACCGTTGGATTCTCTTTACCTTCTCTGATTTGATGCATCTGGAGAAAATCCTCTCGGTTTTCTAGGAATTTAAGAAGGGGTCATTATTTTTGATGCGTTGGCATATCAATTTTGATCCTCTGAAAGAGTTTCAAGCTATGCGCCACCTGTGGATGATCATATCGGGGTTGCCGATAGAGCTGTGGTCAGAGGAGGTTATCATTGGTCTAGCGAATGCGGTGGGGAGGTTTGTTAGGCTGGACAAGCAGAATTTGTTTGGCATGGACCATAGGTATGCCAAGGTCATGGTAGAAATTGATATGAGGATTGGTTTACCTGCTGAAGTGGAGGTTGCGTGGGGTGCTAGGGTTTGGAGGAAAAAGCTAGATTTCTTCAAGATCCCCTTTCGGTGTTTTACCTGTCATTAAGTTGGCCATGTTCAGGCGACTTGCCCTTTCAAAAGGACGCAGATTGTGTATTCTCTGGCGGCTGGAACTACATCCCCGTCATCTGGTGCACATAAGGTCTCTACAGAAATCTCGGGTAAGTCTGATGTTAATACCCCAAACCCTTATCCCGACCTTACTTCAGATGAACTAACGTTTATTGAAAAGTCTGAAAATGCATTGTCTAGCCGCATTTCTAAGGGGGAAATCAAATTGAGGCATGATATTGTTATGGGGTTGCTGGTAGAAAATATTGAAAATCATTCTCTGCCCTCCAAAGTTAGTCGTAATTTAGCAAGTGAATTGGAGAATGATGCCTTTGCTTTTGGTTCCAAACCTTTTCTTGAGGGTGATGGTCATTCAAACCCTATCCGCATCCTTTCTTCAAACCCTAGCAGTGATAGTATTGTGCATTTTCTGGGTTCTGAGGTGGGTATTGCTCCTAGCAATCCTGTGTGCATTGATCCGGATCCCCGCCTGAAAGAGGGTGGTGAAACACAACTTGTTTCTGATTCTCTCAAACAACATGATCTTTCTTCTGAGGTCTTAGTTTCTGCTGGCAGCTCCATTTTAGCGGAGAGTGGTTATCTCATCTCTGAAAAAGGGGAAGAATGTCCTCCTCTCCCTACATTCTCTAAGATTCTGGTTAGTGGGTCTTCGGCCAACCCTGTTCATGCTCTTAAATTCCAAAATGTCACCATTAGACGTGGTAGAAAAAAGAAGATCTTAGACAAGGCTAATCATTTGGATTTGGATTCTTTTTCTCCTGTTTCAAAAAGGCTGGAAGAGGCTGGTGGTGAAGGAACGGGATGTTTCTTAATGTCTCTTCTTTCCCTAAATGTGCGTGGATTGGGTAAGGTATCCCGGGCTCAGGCCTTATCCAATATGTTTAGTGCTACTAGCCCTGCAATTGTGTTGATCCAGGAGACCATGTGTGATGACTCCTTTGCTATTTCCAAACTTTGTAAGATTTTTCCTTCTTGGGAAGTTGCTGCTGTTAGCTCTTGTGGATTATCAGGGGGACTTGCTGCTGCCTGGAATCCTGCTTTATTTGATTCAAGGTTTTCCATACACCTTGGGGTATATTGCTTAAAGGGTCTTTCTGTGGCTTTCATCAATCCCTTTCCATTCTAAATTGCTATGCCCCATATAGGGAGAGGCAGAAGTTTTGGGTTTCTCTTTATGATTCTGGCCTTCTGAACTTGCCCGACTTGATTATTGCAGGAGACCTAAACTACACGTGTAAAGCTTCAGAGATCTGGGGTTCCTCATCCAGGTTGGATGATCTTGCTGACTTTTTCAACAATCTGTTTGTTGATACAGATTTTATTGATGTGGAGCCACACAAACTGGTTCCTACGTGGACTAATGGTAGATTTGGGATTGATGGTGTTCATAAGAGATTGGATAGATTCCTTGTGAAAGCTGAGTTGCTGGGGTTATTTCAGAAGTATCGGTCTTGGGTTTATGATCATAAGTTCTCAGATCACTGGCCTATCCTTCTGCAGCTGCAGGAATATGGGCACAACCCTCCATCCCCCTTCAAATTCAACGCTTCATGGCTTGAAGATGATATGTTTTGCAGTATGGTTAGATCCTTTTGGAGGGACTGTAGTGATTATGATACTAATCTGATGTTGAATTTCTGTTATAAATTGAAAGACTTAAAGGAGGCTGTCATTAAATGGATTAAAGACAGAAAAAAGGCTGATAAAATGGAACTTTCTCTTTTAGAAAGGAAGATTCAAGAATCATATGTTGCTAATATTCATAATTCTCTGTCTTATGATTCGTTTGATGCTCTGAAAAAATATGAACAGAAAAAGGAAGCTATTTTACTACAAGATGAAAAAGAATGGCGACTCAAAAGTCGTGCCATTTGGATTTCACATGGGGACAAAAATTCGAAGTTCTTCCATTATTTTGCATTTGCAAGAAGGAATGGAAAATATATTTGGGAAATTATTGATGAGCAGGGTCAACAAGTTTCTGGTCTTGAGGACATTAAAGCTGAAGCAACTTCCTTTTTTGGTAACATTTATAGAGACCATGATAATTGCTATATACAAGATCAGATAAAAGTGGCTTCTCTCTATCCGCGTTTCATTAATGATCAGGAAGCAGACTGTCTCCAAAAAGAGGTCTTGTTGGAAGAGATTGAGCTTATTCTAAAAAATTTGCAAAAGACAAAAGCCCCGGCCCTGATGGTTGGCCGGTGCAGCTTTATCTCCATTTCTTTGATATTTTTGGTGATGAAATTCTGGAATTGGTGAACTATTCTAGAACAAATGGATACATTCCAGGTGGACTTAATTCTACCTTTGTTACCCTGATTCCCAAAAAGAACAAACCTCTTTCATTTGGTGATTATCGGCCGATTGCCTTGTGTAACCTATTAAACAAGCTCATCTCAAAGATTCTTGCTAACAGATTGAAACAAGTTTTATCTGTATACATCTCTGAAGAGCAATTTGGTTTTTTAGCAAGGAGACATATTCACAATGCTATTGGGATCACTCAAGAACTAATGCACAGCATAAAGATCAAAAAGAAAAAATCTCTCTTGCAAAAAATGGATTTGGAAAAATCCTACGATAGAGTCAATTGCTGTTTCCTTCGTTTGATTCTGATCAGAATTGGGGTGCCTTCTACGGTGATCAAGTGGATTATGGCATGTATCACATCGACGAATATTGCAGTGCTTGTTAATGGTACTCCGTCACATTTCTTCAGCTGTTCAAGAAGGATTAGACAAGGATGTCCTCTTTCTCCCCTTCTCTTCATTTTAGTTATGGATGGCTTGCACGAGAGACAGCCCCGCGGCGTCACGGCCTTTGCCTTTAGTTGTTCCCTTCTCTGTTCACCAGCGTTTTTTTAAAGGTTCTGGGCCCGTCGAGATTACGTACAAAGGTTGGATGGCTTTGACTACCCTCAGTGCCATGGCCTCCAAAACATCTCCTACGGCTACTGATTCAAATTTGAATTTTCAAATGGCTGCTCTCCATGACAGGCCTTTTGGTGGAATTGTATAAAGGCTAACTCAAATGTCATTGATTCATTGGTAAAACAATTTTTGTCAAAATAGTAATTTGGAATGCTTAGATCGCAAATTCTGTAATCTAAATAGTTTTAAAATCCAGCAATTAATTAATCTAAAATAAATCCAACAATTAATTAATCTAAAATAGACAATCTCAATGGCTGAAATTACAAAATGGACAAAATAACAATTTCCAGCAAGCATTTTAACCTGTTTTTATTCGCAAAATGGCGGGAAAAGCGGGCGTTTTGGTTGTCTTTTATCCTACGCGCCTTTTGCCTTTTGATGGCCACTCCCTTCACTCGACCGACACCGCATTTTCATTCGTCCTTCTTCACTCGACCAACGCAACGCAGAGAACACCAATCTGAAAGCTGGCGTGAAGGGCATGACAATCAAGAATGGGGACTCCACTAAAACTAATGCAATATTTAATCTCTCATCGTCCGCATTTACAAAGTAGAACAACACATTGCTTCACGCGTAGCTCTGTATATGTATTCATTTGGCCCGGACCACTTGCCACAGAACTTTTCGGACTGATATGTTGCATTCCATTTGGAGGCATCCGGTTGCTGCAAGCCTGGTAATCAGAGCCATGTCTCATGGCTTCAGAAAACGTTGTAAATATAGCCAAGGCAGCAGTCACTCAGGTAGCCTGTGCAGTGATTTAGATGCTACAAAAGATTATTCTGATACTAATCGTAGTGAATCAGATGACCCGTCCGATGAAGCTGCAAGGCTCCGAAGAATCTATGATACTGTGGATGAAAATGGAGACGGGAAGGTCACGATTGAGGAAATCGGTGGCTTGCATGCAAATGTCGGATGAAGAGGTGGAATCTATTGTTCGTCCTCTCTCCGACAGTGAGGGTGGCAGTCTCAAATTCGAGCAATTTATTTTATTATACAAGTCGCTATGCAAGGATATTGGAATGAGTACCGAATCGCCGGATGATCTATTGGAAGTGTTCACAGTGTTTGATAAAAACAGAGATGGATTTATTTCTTGTGTGGAACTGCAACAGGTTATTCAGAGACTCCGATTGGGTGAGGGTACCAACCAAAGACTAAACTGCGGATTCATAAGATTAATTTATTTTGACTCTAACCAAAGATGACTATAAACCAAAGAGAAAGGACTGTAATCTCATTTTTCAATGCTTAATTCGTGTCACGTTCCAAATAAATATCCAAGGATCCTTATAAATATCTACACGTTCTTTTTTTTAAATTTCACAGAACAAAAAATTTAAGAGGTTAGAGTCTTTGAAGTTTTGTACGTCATTTTATAAAAAAACTTCGAAACCTCTAAACTATGGAAAAACTATGTGGTAAACCTTTAACAAATTTTGGCTTATAACATCATTTGCTTACAGGAAAATGATTATGAAATTTTAGTTAAAGAAAAATGATTTTGAATAATGAATAATCCCCGCAGATAGGTGTTTTTTGCCGAGACATTGATACAGTCTAGCACCCCCGGCCCGGATACAGAGTCATCACTTCGTTTGGATGAGGTTATTGGTTTTATTTATTATTTATGACACTCCTATAAAAGAGTGAGGGGTTCTCCCCAAGGAAAGAGTGCGGTGGATGAACAAGAAGGATGATAGAGGAATTTGGATAAAGGGGTTATTCATTGGAAGAGAAACGAGATGGGAAGGGAGAAAGAGCAAGGAGAAAACTTTCAGTTATTCTGGATTTGTTGGGATCAACCATTATAATTCTTAGAACAACTATCACAGGTTTGGGAGGCTTAACATTTCTTGTAGCTAGGTAGAAGGAGGGGTTGTTCCTAGTTATATGGGAGGATAATTCTAGTTTGGGTATACTTGACAATTTCGGGCACACTTGACAGTTTGGGTACACTTATAATCAGCAAGCTACAAAAATCAAGCTTCTAAATCAACCATAATTAGAGGTATTTTTCTTCTTTATTTTTAGGTATTTTTCTTATTTAATTCTTAAAAACCTACTTGTCATTTGAATGAATAATCTATATGGATAATTGTTAATCGAGTTGTTCAATGAATTATCAAGAATGCTTAAATATTATATCTTCTAGTTACATATTAGATGTTGTATTTGATGTAATTTAGATTGAAAAGTGAATGTTGTTAGAACTTCAACAAATAGTTTTATTATAATTGTTTTAAAACCTAGTGAACACAGATTTGTATAACACAATTACAAAGCACTCATGGTCGGGTGCTGCACTGAACATTCTAAATTATTATTTTAGTAAAAATTACTCTACCAAATTCCGACCAGTTAGAAACGTTTTAGTTAACCCTATAAAGCTCTGTCATTCTCAACTATTTCAAGTTTTGTTTTGGTTAGCCCGTATACAGCTCCGTCATTCTCGGCTATTTCAAGTTTTGAAGTGAGCAAGTACTTTTCTGAATTTCCAATGGAATTAGCACCACCTGTAAAGTGCTTTAATATTATGCTTTATATCTTATCATGACCTAATTACCATTTTAACAAGTAGGTAACAACGTACTCAACGGCTACCAAGATTCCCGGAAGGTTACAATTTCGTGTTAAGATCCTTTTAACTAAAACATTATAAAATCGTGTATTCTAAAAAGTTCGATTCGATTATTTCGAAAGGGAAATTTTGATTTTTTTTGTTATGATTTTGAAAAACTTATTTATAAATTTTTAAACATTTTTGTTATAATTATTAAATTTTGAAATTTTGAGTGTTTTAGTTAATGGTGCTGAATTCGTTTCTACTATTAAAATTGCCATTAAAATACAAATAAATTCAGATTTTGCAAAATAAAAAATGTTTGAATCTCCAAGAAAACCTAAATAACATCTTATAAAATCCAATAACCTTGATTCAATTGAAAAATAGTAAAGAATATCGTTCTAGTTTCAATTATTTTAGTTTTTTTTCCATGTTTTTTTAATCAAAATTTTAAAATAAATAAAAATAATTTATAATACAAAAAATTTTAAAAGTATCACATATTATCTAATAAGTATTGCATTAATTGGGTGGCTTAATTACTAAAGCTATGACAATAGCGGAAGCTGTATGCTCTAGCACTAAAGCTTTATTGGTTAGTGCTCTGCTTGTTATCCATTGCATGGCCAACTTGGCACATGAGATTTTTAGATGGTGGAAATCAAGTCAAGCAATTCAAACTACTCTATCGTATTTAGATTCATGCTGTCCATTTCCATCAAAATTTGTATGATCTCCAAAATTCTACCTATTGATTCATGCCAAGGGCGGATAGTAGAAAAGACGACTTCCATGGCCACGTCGGGGAAGCACTCATCATAAGGAAATCTAAACTCTTTCCACCATTTCTTGTTCTATTATGTGAAGTGATGGGTAAATATAGTGGTGGTTGCTTTGTTTAATTCGATGACTATCAATGCTCCTCAACGGACTTATCTTCTGTCTAGCCCATGTTCATATCAACAAAATTGGTCTTGCATAAGAGACAATCAGTGGCTGAAGTGGACTCCAAGTATTGATGTATCTTATAGCTAGTCTTGGCAATTTTCAGTGTTGGCCAAATTTTTTTTTGGATCCTCTAACTCTCTAAGAAAGGTTAAATCCCTCATAGCACCATTCCCTTTCTTTCATTACATGTTCCTCCAGCTCTTTGTAATGTAAGTCAAGAGTTTGCTTCAAAAAAGCTTTTTGTTGGTCATTTGACTCTCTAAGATACTCATCCAAGGTATCATGAATGGGCATGTGTTTGATCTCAATGTCTTTCATTTCAACAATGCAATATTATGTCCATTTGTTGAGCATTGTCATTGCATGATTGGTGCTCAATTTCTGTTGTTGAAATATAATCATGAACTGCTTCAGTTCATCGAACTCCTCAATGATATGTTTCTTCAAGGTTTTAGACATAATGATCGAATGTAGAGCATCCTACTTGACCTTGTTCACATAATTTAAAAGTGAATCGACAATCAAAGATATATATGTGATAGGATTAAGTGAAGCATGTGGTAACTGCACTACTTCCAAACTCTCTATAGACTTATTGACCTCGTTCAATACAACATTCTCATGGACCACCAACTGATCGAATTTCCGTGCCGAATTTATCCACCTTGTATCAACCTCAATGCTCATAGTCTTTTTTCAGGAGGAGGGCCTCTCTGTCTGTAATCACAGAAGGATATATAGCATATAAGAAATTGAAATAATTTGTGAAGATTCAACATTCGAAGGTTTGATGGTTGATCCAAAAAATGTGGAGAAAATGCAATGCAGAGAGCGTTGCCATTGTTGGGATCAGTTGATGAGTTTCTCTGCCTCTTCAATAGAAACACCAATCTCACAACCTTCTTTCAAGCTATGTTCTCCAACTATAGCCATCTCTCGCAATCATAGCAACAACTATCTCAGCTTTTAACCTTTATTGACTACTTAGGTTCAACTTTCAAATCGCTTCATCAGTGAAAAGAGATATTCCATTTCCCCACAAATTGTCTCCTTTCCAGGTTCCCATCTCCAAGAGTCTTCAACCTAGATGTGGACACTACATAAATCTTCCTTGCTCCACTGCTGTAGAGGGTGCCATCTACAACGAATTATGTTCAATTCAACTTCATTGTAGTCATCCATGTTAACAGAAATGTGGAAGACCTTGTGGACCCTGTAAAGTACAAATGTTATCAAAGTCTTGCAATTTGGACATCGATTAACATTCCCATGCTATGAAGAGCCACGTAAATTTTTTTGTGATCAGCCATGCAATAAGGTCCTAAGACTATGATGTGAGCATATTTGCAAAGGAACATGCAAGTCATGCAAACAAGGAACTTCACACATTCCCTGCAAGGAATGGTGCTTCAAGGATCTCCCATGTGGTCACAAATGCATGATCACTTGCTTTGAGATCTATCCTACCTGCAAAAATCCTTGCGAGAAACATTGCCTACATAGTCATTACGATCATATCCATGGAAGCTTATGCATGCCTTGCACAACGAAATGTGAATGGAAGTACGAGCATCATGCTTGTGATAGATCCTCTGCCATAAAACCTGCACCAAGCCTCATTGTGATAGTTCCATCGGAGAACTATTCAATATTACTCCACGAGATGCATTGGAGCAGTGTTTAATAGTGCTCCGATGCATTTTGCAGAGCATTATTCAATAGTGCTCTGATCAATATTCAATAGTGCTCTATGCCGATGCATCTTCCGAAACACTATTGAATAGTTCACTATCTAATAGTGATCCGCGAAATGCATCGGAGCACTATTGAAATAATGCTCCGATGCATCTCATGGAGCACTATTAAATAGTGCATTTTGTTTAATCTTGTGTTACTATATTTGTATTAAATGAAAAATGCAACACTTCATTCAATTTTGAAATAAAAACATTTAAATTTTATAAATATAATTAATAAAACTGGAAAATATTATTATAATATTACCTTTAATATAAAATAAAATTATTATGATAATTATTGATTTAAAAATAACAAAAATAAATATTATAAATAGAATTATAAAAATAACAAATGAGATAGAATCAAACCCATTTTATAAATAAATATGAAAAATCCCAACTAAATCTTAAAAAAAATGGTAAAATACTTATTGAATAAAATAATCATTTTACAAAATTTTAGTGTTATTTTATAACTCAAAGAAAATCTAAAAAGAATTTAATAACTCATAAAAATTAACAACATAATAATTATATTCTACTCATCATGAATACAATCAGACTTATTATTTATATTCTACTCATCATGAATACAATCAAACTTATTATTTAGTTGAGAGTTTATTCTACTCAATTGAACTAACATTTTTTCTTTTAATTTGAAATTTAACTAGCTAAACTAATATAGAGTTATATGTTTTTTCGCGTATAATTTTCATGTAGCTTTGAAGTAATATAATAGCGACCAACTCTAAAAATAGTTGAATTTTTTTCACATTTCTAACATTTAGTTTTCAAATTCCTTACCAATTTTATTTTTCGATCAAAAGCAAGAACAAAACAAAGAGGGATTAGCATAATGATTTGATGTAATATTTTTTTAAAATATTTAATTAATAATATGTTTAAAGTCAAAAGACTATTGAATTGTTAAAAGCAAAACCCGGATTACACATTGGCAATATAAAACTAAAGAATTACTACATTCAAATTGCTTAGTTAAAAACTGTCATTCCCATGTTTTTCATTATTTACATACATAGGAGGACTAACTCATAAGGCAATGAGCCTTATGAGTTAACCCCTAGATGCTCTTAACAAGTGAGCTTAGGAATTGCAATTGTTCAAGCAACTCCACACAAAAATGTTTCCAAGAGATCCAATGAAGCTGTTGTTACAACCTTTTCAAGGTTTCCAATTTATTGGAGCTCTAGTAGTTAGTGCTCCACCTGTTATCTTTTTTCCCTAACATATTAATTAGTGCTCCACACATTATCATTTTAATTAGTGCTCCACACATTATCATTTTTCAGTTTGAGATTTGTTTTGCAAAAAATATGATGCAACACAACTTTCCCTTGTTTGTTGATAAATCTTATTCACTTTAAATTAATAAAAAAAAAATTACAATTAAGATGTTATGTAAATTCCAAGATATTTTATTTATTTATTATTAATAAGTTATTTAATTTATTTTCACCAACTTATGACATGTAATTGTTACGTGATTTTCATTACCCATTTTTAACCATATTAATTTATAATATCCATCCCTTTTCACTAGCATTAAGCCTTTCTCATAAATGAGTTTTCATTTGGAGGTGGATTTAATATCAAATGTCATATTTATATTTGTGAAATTTTATAAATTTAAATTAGAAACCTAATTGATGATCTTAGGAATATTAGAGAGTCATCTCATGTTTCCTTGGCCACTTCACTCAACAACATTGTTACTTCCATTGACCATGTGCGTGGCCAATTATATGATATATTTGAATATAGGGCTAGGATGAAATAATACTATAAATCATAATGAGTAAGGAAGAGACGAAATATTTGCATATCACCAAAGAGAACATTGTCCAATTGCTTATCGACCATAGAACCAACGAACCCTGAAACCAAGAAAGAATCATCTTTGCATGGATGGATGTACATTCCAACCATTCAAAGAAAATTGGATGGATTGGTGGTTTATTGTACTTGATAAACATTCATGCAATAATAGGAAGGTCCCATTATATTTTCTATGTAAATTATGGTTCAAGTTTATTTAAGGTCGACATGACAATAATTTTGACATTATTGAATTCAAAGGGGCTAGTCTTCGGTTTGCTAAGGATTGAGAAAAGGACAAGCATTTGAACCCACTCAGAGGGTCACCCCATTCTAGGTATACACCTTACCCCCCCACAACACACACACACACACACACACACACCAAACCACATTAGCTTAAAAAGACAAGATTTGTGTGACTACTACTACAATACCCACCCTCACACACAATATAGTTTGGCTATTTATTATAGCATTGCATCATGATCCATTTGCAGATGATTTTACATTGCCAAGGGTAAGGCCTTCAAGACACATCATTGATTATACATAGGCCACGCCATCTACCCAAAATGACCATCTTGGTTCTAGTTCAATTGTTCCTCATCCATGCTCTAATTACATGCATATTTGTTATGGGCCCATAGAGTTCACATGCATGATAGTTTCTTGGATAAGGTTAGTAAAAAATATTTATATTTTATTTGATTATGTATAAATTACAATTGATAAGTATATGGATAACACAATTGCAAACTATTTGTGACTGTGTAATATGTAGGTATTGAGATGAGTTCCCCCTCCGCTCTCACAAAAAAAATAGTATATTCTATTCTAATTGAAAAGAGGATACATTCCACATATGCATATAACATTTTTAGAAGACTTAAAGCATGGGTTCTTAATCAATAGATTCTAAAGGATCTCATAATTGGCCTCTATGCTAACCCTACATCTCAATTCTTACAACCATAATAATGAGATAATTTCGACTATTTAAAAAAATTGTTTAGTAGGAAAGTCATCATTAATCCTTCAACGTTCATAAACATTTTTTTACAAACCCATATTATCACATAATCCATCAAGAATTACAAAAAACTAAATCATAAGTCCTTCCCATAATTGATATGAAAACACTCATTATGAACTAGTATATGAACAAACTATCAAATAGGGCACACTATGGATGGAACACTTACATAAATATAAGAATTTATGAGAATATTTTCTTTAATTATTTTTAATCAGATACTAAAAGATAAGTAGCCCGACTAGTACTCAATCATCGCTTTCTTCTTAGATAATCTAATTAACAACATCCATATAGGCACCTTGTGATGAACCAGGTTCCCCAAATAGCATAAAAGAGAAGAAGAAATAGATCCACACCTTGATAATGATAAAGAGTCAATGAATAATAAGCATATTTGAGGGGAAAACCTCCTTTTACAATATATCCAATGCACAAGTTACGATGAGATGATCACTAACACTATATCTCCTTTGTATTTATAGGAGACAAATGGTACTATTACAATTAAGGTCCTAGATGACCAATAAAAACAACAATAATATAATAATAAAAATGTAATGTCACAATATATAGTACAACACCCGACCATAAATGCTCTGTAATTGTGTTATTTTTATTGATTTCAATAATGTTTTCCTACATGCCATTGGAAAAAACATACAAATCTATGTTAAGGAGATTTTAAAACAATTATAATAAAACTATTTGTTGAAGTTCTTAACAACATTCCTAACATTATAACCTTTTAATCTAAATTACATCAAATACAACGTCTAATATGTAACTAGAAGATATAATATTTAAGCATTCCCGATGATTCATTGAACAACTCAATTAACAATTATCCATATAGATTATTCATTCAAATGACAAGTAGGTTTTTAAGAATTAAATAAGAAAAATACTTAAAATAAAGAAGAGAAATACCTCTAATTATGGTTGATTTAGAAACATGATTAAAGAAGAGAAATACCTCTAATTATGGTTGATTTAGAAACATGATTAAAGAAGAGAAATACCTCTAATTATGGTTGATTTAGAAACATGATTTTTGTAGCTTTACGATTGTCAAGTGTACCCAAACTGTAAGTGTGCCTTAAATTGTCAAATATGCCCAAACTAGAATTATCCTCCCATATAGCTAGGAACAACCATATAGTTAGGAACAACCCTTCCTACCTAGCTACAAGAAATGTTAAGCCTCCTGAAAACTATAATGATTGATCCCAACAAATCCAGAATAACTAAGGTCGCAACCAAGAGAAAAGTTTTCTCCTAGCTCTTTCTCCCTTTCCATCCCGTTTCTCTTCCAATGAACAACCCCTTTATCCAAATTCCTCCCTCTTGTTAATCCACCGCACTCTTTCGTTGGGGAGAACCCCTCACTCTTTTATAGTAGTGTAATAAATAATAAATAAAACCAACAACCTCATCCAAACTTAAAATTCACTAGACGAAGTGATGACTCTATATCCGGGCCGGGGGTGCTAGGACTGTATCAATGTCTCGGCAAAAAAACACCTTTTTGCGGGGATTATTCATTATTCAAAATCATTTTTCTTTAACTAAAGTTTCATAATCATTTTCCTTTAAGCAAATAATGTTATTAGCCAAAATTTGTTAAAGGTTTAACACATAGTTTTTCCATAGTTTATAGGTTTCGAAGTTTTTTATAAAATGACATACAAAACTTCAAAGACTCTAACCTCTAAAATTTTTTGTTCTGTGAAATTAAAAAAAACGTGTAGATAAGAATCCTTGGATATTTATTTGGAACATGACACGAATTAAGCATTGAAAAATGAGATTACAGTCTTTTTTCTTTGGTTTATAGTCATCTTTGGTTAGAGTCAAAATAAATTAATCTTATGAATCCGCAGTTTATCAGATTATAGCCATCTTTGATTGGTACCCGCACCCAATTCAAGGCTCTGAATAAGCTGTTGCAGCTCCACACAAGAAATAAATCCATCTCTGTTTTTATCAAACACTGTGAACACTTCCAATAGCTCATCCGGCGATTCAGTACTCATTCCAATAGCCTTGCATAGCGACTTGTATAATCAAATAAATTGCTCAAATTTGAGACTGCCACCCTCACTGTCGGAGAGAGGACGAACAATAGATTCCACATCTTCACCCGACATTTGCATGCAAGCCACCGATTCCCTCAATCGTGCCCTTCCCGTCTCCATTTTCATCCACAGTATCATAGATTCTTCGGAGCCTTGCAGCTTCATCAGACGGGTCATCTGATTTACTACGACTAGTATCAGAATAATCTTTTGTAACATCTAAATCACTGCACAGGCTACCTGAGTGACTGCTGCCTTGGCTATATTTACAACGTTTTCATGACTGCTGCCTTGGCTATATTTACAACGTTTTCTGAAGCCGTGAGACATGGCTCTGATTACCAGGCTTGCAGCAACCGGATGCCTCCAAATGGAATGCAACATATCCGTCCGAAAAGTTCTGTGGCAAGTGGTCCGGGCCACATGAATACATATACAGAGCTACACGTGAAGCAATGTGTTGTTCTGCTTTGTAGATGCGAACGATGAGAGATTAAATATTGCATTAGTTTTAGTGGAGTCCCCATTCTTGATTGTCATGCCCTTCACGCCAGCTTTCAGATTGGTGTTCTCTGCGTTGGTCGAGTGAAGAAGGACGAATGAAAATGCGGTGTCGGTCGAGTGAAGAAGGACGAATGAAAATGCGGTGTCGGTCGAGTGAAGGGAGTGGCCATCAAAAGGCAAAAGGCGCGTAGGATAAAAAACAACCAAAACGCCCCGCTTTTCCCGCCATTTTGGGAATAAAAACAGGTTAAGGTTAAAATTTGGGAATAAAAACAGGTTAAAATGTTGTTATTTTGTCCATTTTGTAATTTCAGCCCTTGGGATTGTCTATTTTAGATTAATTAATTGCTGGATTTTAAAATTATCCAAATTACAAAATTTGCGATCTAAGCTTTCCAAATTACTATTTTGACAACGAAATTCAATGAATCAAAGACTTTTTAGTTAGCCTTTATACAGTTCCATCAAAAGGCCTGTCATGGAGAGCAGCCATTTGAAAATTCACATTTGAATCAGTAGCCGTAGGAGATGTTTTGGAGGCCATGGCACTGAGGGTAGTCAAAGCCATCTAACCTTTGTACGTAATCTCGACGGACCCACAACCTTTAAAAAAACGCTGGTGAACAGAGAAGGGAACAACTAAAGGCAAAGGCCGTGACGCCGCGGGGCTGTCTCTCGTGCAAGTCGTCGAGAGAATATCCCACTCCATTCTTTATTATCTTGCATAACGAAAATTTAGAACTTGGGTGGATATTCTTTACTATCTTGCTGATTCTTGCAATTGACTAGATGTTATGATATTTTTAATGTTTTTGTTAAAGGATCTTAACAAGAATTTGTTGTAACTTTCCGGGACTCTTGGTAGCCGTTGAGCACATGGTTGTTACCTATTTGGTGTAACTTCATGGGACTCTTGCTATCCGTGAGCACATCATGATTGTTACGTACTTTTTAAAATGATAATTATGTCATGATAAGATATAAAGCATAATAGTATTGCACTTTACAGGTGGTGCTAATTCCATTGGAAATTCAGAAATATCGGAGAGGTGGTGCCAAACCGCGTAGATCCGCGGAGATACATCAAAGGTCTTTCTTTCCAGTGGATGATTGCACTCAGCCTCTCGGCTGCTTCCTCTATTTCTTTTCACTGGATGATTGCACTCAGCCTGCCCTATAAATCAGATATCTCTTAGCCGCACCATTCCTGCATCCAGAGTGGGGTTGACAGAAATTCTTTGTTGCAAGAGTTGCGAGGGGAAAATCATAAAAAATCTGTACGTTAACGAAGCACTACAGTTAAAGATTAGAGATTTGTAGGTTAGCCATGGATCTCTCACATGCGATAGCAGTGCCCAAAGCTTCTGCTGGGCATGTGCGTCATTTCTTCTCAGCGTTCTCGCGGCCAGAGCTGCAGAAAGAGAGTCGGAGAGTTCCCCGTCTTTCTCCTTCAAAGGGAGAGAGAAGAGTCAGCCCGAGGAAGCTCGTTGTAATTAAAGCTGCAAGCTCTGGCGAAGACCAATTTGGTTCAGGTACTTTTCTAAATTCTTGATTGCAGGGATTATGCTTATTTCTCTGCAGTGGACTGCTATGGCCATGATTGGCCCTTGATACAGCTATATTAATTGCTGCGTTGCTTTGTATGGCGCAGGTGACTCCAACATGGTGGACGCGAATATGATAATTCTGAGAAAGCGAATGTTTGACCTAAAAATGCAAGAGAGCAATTACAAGACTCACATGGAATGGGACAATAAATTGTATCCCGCGTATCATGCGGACGTATTCAGGGCAATGGAATGGTTGCAGTTCTCTCTGATCAACACTCGCCCGATTGTTGCAATCGCTGTTTTTAGTTTGATATCCGTCGGCGTTTCCTCATCGGTTCTTATTGTATGGGCGACCATTTTTGAAGCATTAGCATGGATAATGTGTAGGTAGCGTAACTGGAATTTGTAATTTCGGGACTGGCAGAACAGAAACTTATAGTGGAGTAACTGGAATTTGTGGTTTGTGACCAGTAGAACAGAAACTACTTATGACATTTTTATATCCAATATGCTGTTGCTATTATTTTGTAGAAATCTATGTGATATTTGTCCTGAAAATTTTCAAGATTGTAACATAAGATTCATTGGTTAAACTATAAAGCAATGGAAGAGTGCCAAGTAAATGGTTTTCATTTCTGTTGATACTTAGCGACATTAGTAATAATTACCTCAGTTATATTATTGGCTAAAAGTGGAAGAGTGTGTAGCTGCCCAAGGCCCAAGACCCGGACGTAAGACCACCCAAAACCCAGAGGTAAAGTGGAAGTGTACATTTTTTTTCATCGAAACTATGCGCTTTGTTATTCCTTTGGGAATCCAGGGAACTTTTGATCTTGGAATGGACCCCTGGTCAATGGAAACCCCACTATCTTTAACGTTACTCACTAACCAATCATAATTATCTCATAATCAATTTTAAATTATGATAAGTTTTATTATCTTAAAAAACTACAACAACAAATATAAAAAACACACTTTTTCAAAAAAAAGCCAAAAAACTTCAAACCTTCAATCCTTTAATCTTAAATAACCTCACAGAACTCTATTAGGTGGATTTCCTAAAAGTGCAAATTAACTCCTCGATCCTTTAATCTTAAATAACCTCACACAACTCTATTATGTGGATTTCCTAAAAGGGCAAATTAACCCCTCGATCCTTTAATCTTAAATAACCTCACACAACTCTATTAGGTGGATTTCCTAAAAGTGCAAATTAACCCCTCGATCCTTTAATCTTAAATAACCTCACACAACTCTATTATGTGGATTTCCTAAAAGGGCAAATTAACCCCTCAACGATGACAACTTTCTGCAAATTTATCACTGTTTAAATTTATTTTATTTTATTTTTAAATATAAATTTGATTAAATTTATTTTATTTTATTTTTAAATATAAATTTGATCAAATTTATTTTATTTTATTTTTAAATTTTTTTTCAGTTGTTAATAGAATATTAATTAAATATTTATAGATATGAAAGAGTATAAAAAATAAGTTATTAAATTTTTATTCAAAATTAAAAAAAAAAAATATAAATCTTTTCCTTTCAAAAATATATATATATATTTTTAATATTTAATATAATTTTTTCTTTAAAAATTATAAATATAAATTTAAAATATATATATTTTTATAAATTAAACAATTAAATAGTGAAAATAAATGTTTATTTTATAAACTAATGATCTTTTAAATAACTTTAAAATGAGTTATTTATTATTATTATTTATTTGACATAAATTATTTTATTACCAACTTTATTTAATTGTCAAGATATAAATGAAGTATTGAATTTGATTGTGATATTAAAATATGAATTTGAATAAATATTAGTAATTGTTATGGGAGTTGGAATGGAGCGTTTGAACATTTAAGTTATAAGTAGGTCATAACTTTTAAATTGAATTACTTATTATAATTTATTTATTTAAATTTTTAGTATTTATATAGTTGCACTATACTACATTCTTACAAAACACATGCTGCTAATATCATCAAAGGATTGTTATTGCCACCATCAAATTTAGTAGCATTTTATTAACCCTATTTCTAGCTCCGGTCTAAATGATAATATGCACTAGTGCAATAATCCATGTTTAATGCACTGGTGGTGTAATCCATGAACAACGCATCGAGCCATTATATAAATGGACAATATTGTTATATCACATTTACTTAAAGCACCAATGTTATAATATATAGCAAATGCACCAATGTGTTTTTCCAGCAAATAATGCACCAATGTGTTTTTCCAGCAAATAATGCACCAATGTGTTTTTCCAGCAAATAATGCACCAATGTGTTACTTTAATGGAAAGCACTCGTCTGGCGCATTTAAAGAAAATGCATCGGTGCTTTACATAAATGGAAAGCATCAGTGTGGAATATTTAATATATATGCACTAGTGTGCTTTGTATGAATATGCATTGATGTGTTTAGTTCATAGTAGCATAATTCGAGTACGAATACGGATACGAATACGATTCGATACGAAAAAAATACGTAACAAAAAAATCCAATACAGATAAAATACGGAAGTAGACTCCTTATATATAATACTTTTAATCAAATATATAAACCAAATTAGCATAAATATACCTTAAAAACCATTAGTTTTTATAAGAAAGTAATAAATTCAATGTTATTTATATTTTATAGTTATTAAATAATTAAAATTTGGTTTTTAAAATTTACTTTTTCATGAGTAAGAATTTATATTCGTATCATATCTATACCGAGAAATGCCAATACAGCCGAATTATGCTACTATGGTTTAGTCTACGTATGCACAATGGGAGAAAGCCTTCGCTATAACCTTCCACTACCCATATTTTTTTAGTTATAATAGATCTCTCTTTCAACCTCCACCAAACTATTTATTACCATTTGTGGAGGTTTTAGTGGAGGTTTTTTTGATAATTTTGCCCAATATTTAAACATTAAAAACATTGACTAGAAGGTGTTTTCCATGTAGTGTCTTCATAAATTACCACTTATTTAACTAGAAAAAAACCATCCCTTTCTAGTTGTTAAGACCATGCCTACCGAACTAGTCATTGAACTTGTGAATGGCCTAAGTGAGGCAATCGGTGTCCATTTGAGTCAAATGAGGTGGCATTGGAAAGGTATTGAGAGAAGATACGACATGGAACAACACAAATATGAATTTGAGGGTCTTTGATAGTAACTTTTTAACCCCAAGACAAGCCTAAAACAAGGCATTAACTTGTGAAAGTTGTTTCTTGCCAACCAAATCTCAAAACCTGGAAAACAATTTATATTGTTGGAAAGGTATTAGAGAGATATATGATGTCGCTAGATCATAATTTAGATATGGATTTAATTTGAACATAATTTGACTAGGAAATACAAGTTGTTGTTTTGGCACCCTATGGGCTAGATAGCTTGAGACCTTCATAGATTGGGCATACGAATTTGGAATTGGTCATAAGAGGGGTTGTTGGAAATATTATCATAACCACTATAAGGTAAATCCATGTGTTTTTATACAATTTGAACATCAATGTTCATATAATTTGAACAAGACTTGCCTTCCATTGACCCCTTTTAGTGACTAGTGAATCGGGCCAATAATATTTTTTTTGAAACCTATACTTGTAATTCCTGAAATATGACCTGATTATCCTCGACACATAGATTGACGATATTGGGGTGTTATGGGACTCACAAATAACCCCAAGATCCCCCCCACAAGGCCTCAAAATATGGGGGTCTCAAACAAGCTGGCTTAGGTTGGTTTTCACCCAATTGATTTCCAATGAGGCTTGGTTGGAAACTATTGGCCTAATTGTTGTTGTAAATATGTCCCAAGTGGTGATAGGAAGCTAGAAAATACGTAACTATGTCAGCAATTTAGCTTTACTACCTCAAAATTTGGTATAGGGGACTTGACCAATCTGACACTCAACCTTTTAGAATCTGTCTCTAATCCCTTAATGACCCAAATTGCTTATTGATATTCTTTTTGCTCTAAAAATTCACTATGAACCTTATCTTACTCATTGAACTTGACCCACTAATACTCTTTGACGAGGAAAGAGCCATGATGAGAATGTCTCCTACCACTTTCTTTGATTGGAACTTGAGTTTGAAAGATTGCTTGAAGGAACCCTCCTACTGTCCTGAGAATAGTTAAAAATGTGAAACATCATGTTAAGCCCAAAACATATTTTTGGGTCAACATTAGGGCTTGTATTATGGAGGGACTGGAAATGCCTCTTATATTTTGTATACAACAATCATTTAAAACCCTTCGAAGGGGTTACTCTAAGGACCCCTGTAATGGAATTTTACTTCCCGTGTTGAATCTCTTCAAGGGTTTCTCTTATGTATGGTGTAATGGAGATTTTACCCCTAATTTTTAAGGGTCCATCCTTAATCCCCCTTCTGACCCTTTAATATCTCATAGGACCCTCCCTCCCATTTTAGACCTCAAAAGATACATGTTAAGATTCCTTTCTTCCAAAACATTCCCTAGGCCACACAATCCCAAACCAAATTTGACATCCACAACTTAGAAACCATCACTAGATGACTTTCTCAAATTAAATACAAGACTTAAATTCTCCTTTCCATGGTCAAGGTAAGCGTTTATTTTCCCTATCAATGGAACCCTAGAGAACTTCTTGACCGAGTTTCCCCTCTCCTTGTGGGATTCTAATAATTTCTAAGGATGTGGGTTGAGATTCCTTATCCTTTGAACTCACAATAATTTTCTCATAAAGAAAAAGAGTATTAAATATTTTGTTGTTGGAATTACCAGGGATAATTCTCACTACCTTTTCCAAGGTCAGTGCACTAGCTTCCATGACTAAAGCCTCTATGTGTAACGAAATACCAGCAGGTCCCATGCTCAACAATTTATTTGAAACTTAACCTTTGAATCTAGAACCTCTTCACATTGTGTATGGAGGTCTCTTAGATTGATAGGGGGTTTCCCAACTCCCCGTATTCCATGTTGATTAGCTTGGCTCAACTAAAGATAGTGCTTCTGAGATCCTCCCTTGTCCCCCCTTCAAAATGAACTAGGTTACCTTTAATGTCTTCTTCTGACTCCTTAACCTCTAATTTCTTCCTCCACACCTTCTTTGCAAAGGACATTGAACAATCAACCAAAATATGCCCATACGCATGAGAATGAGAAGACTTAAAAGGAATATTCCAATAGTCTAGTTATTGCTTATGGACAATATCATTGACCACCATCTATATACTGTCAATCAAATCTTCACCCATGTCAAGTTCAACTAATATCCTAGCCACATAGAAATAAGCACTTACCTTGAAACATTCATCACTATCTATTGTTTTTCCCAAAGCATTGCATATTTCATTCATACATTTAGAATACCACATCTCCATGGGAAATAATAGTAATTTAAATCATGCCAACATTCTTTTATCACCCTCCAACTCTAGATCAAACACACACAACCATGGATTAAGTATTGACAGGAAGATCGTTCCCCACAACCACATCCCCCAAGAACCTATTTAGAGTCTTCTTTAGATAGAGATAGCAAACCAATCCATGCTCTTGAACAAGATGAAAATTGGCCCATACCCAAGAAAAAAAACTATAACATTTATATCTAGAACGATATAAGATATGTTGACTAGGCATGGAATTTTCCAATTATGATTTTACCAAAATATTCCAATGCTTGATCTACCCTAAGATCTTCACCCAACACTGTTGTTTCTGTTGTGTTGTGGAAGAAATAACTATCAACTCTCTGAAACACCTCTCTAAGGGATTCAAGATCCAAACTTGGTTCCATAAATTACACGTAAAAAAATTGGATCCCTCTCGATGCTTGATAGATCCGAGGTTTAATTAAGATGAAATATTCTCTTCAAAAAAATAAAATAAAATTGAAAGATAATAATAAATTTGCAAAAAAAAATAATAGTTTTTTAAAGAGTTATGTTATGTTATTTATGATTAAAGGGATTTCCACTTAAGAGAGTTGTGCTATGTTATCTAAGATAAAATGATTGAGGGTTATTGGTTTTAGCATTTTTTTTTATAATTATGATAGTTGTTTTAAAGATGACAAAATTTATTATAATTGAAAATAATAATTGTTAGTTTGTTTCTATTAAGTTAATTTATCATCTTTATTAAAAAAAATCATTAAAAAAACCACCTTAGACTTTGAAAAAAAACAACAAATTAAACTTCCACTTTACTTATGAGTCTTAAGCAATTTGGAAATCTTACCACATTTAAATGTGGTAATTATAGCTAAATTGTTAATAAGAATAGAAACCATTCAATCCTGACTCTTCAATTCTTTATAGTTGTACGCATGTATCTTATGTGGCAATCCTGAAAATGATATGGACAACTATCATATAGATTTTTACAAAATAATAACGCCACTAGTTCCTGTTCTACCAGTCCCAAATTACAAATTACAAATTCCAGTTACTCCGCTTAAAAAAAACAGCGTCATATTTTGACTCAGCCTACCTAAGGCGGTCGCCCATACAATTTATCGTCCCATTCCATGTACTCTTCGGGAGTCTTGTAATTGGTCTCCTGCATTTTGAGGTCAAACATTTGCTTTCTCAGAATTATCATCTTCGCTTCCACCATGTTGGAGCCACCTACGCCATACAAAATCGAGAAGTCAAAAGACAAAAAGAAAGAAGAACAAAAAAATCAAGATCTCTAAAAGAAATTATTTGAAAAAGATGAAGACAACTTCTACCTAAGGAATTTTAATCAGAGATTGCTCGATCAAATTAAAAGATTAAGGAAAAACAAAATGGAGAATCTAGAATAAAAAAAGACGACAAATCAGATAATAAGGAAGAACTCTTGCATTTAAGGCTACATAATTAGGACTTACAAAAATTAAAGAGATAAAGCATGATAAGAAATATTTACAAGAAGTGTTAGATCATAAATGATCATTAGTCAACAAATAAACGATTACTAAACTAATAGAGAAGTTATATTAAATGCTGAAATTCAAACATAAGAAAAGGGAAGCAATACAAAGTCAGTCGACATTCAAATCACTACAAACATTAAGAGAAGATGTTTCTAAGGAACAATCACGAAAGATTAGGATGCCTTATCGTCATCCAAATGATATGGACAACGACAAGATCAAAAGATATATAAATAATATTTTTCTTTTAGACAAACGAACTACAAATGCAAAACATATGGGAGATAAAATTGACAATTTGTGTCGAATCCAAAAACCAAAAGTTCCATCCAAACAATTATTCAACAAAAGGTTCCAATAAAGATCAACTTGGGGTGGATCGATTCATAGTCAATGCAACAATTTTACTTGAGAATTTGTAGTGATATAGATTCACTGAAATTTGTGATTAATTTTTGTCTAAAAACTAGTTATGTTAATGTCGTTGCATGTAACATGGACCCATATGTCAACTTCTAGTGTCAAACTTAATAACATAAGGCAATGTTGCATATGGTGGGTATGCATATTCCTATGTTTATTGAGAACATGGTTGATTTAATACTAGCACTTGATAAAGGGATCGTTGATCACTAATCAATATAAGATGATAGGTATTAAAAATCTCAAGGTTATACAATCTTGAATTTGGAATGTGGGTTTAAACTCTTTAAATACCTCACAAATAATTGAGAAAATTGTTTATATACTTAGTATAGGTATATGAGAATTATGTTTTAATGGGTTATTGAAAGGATTTGTTTATGGCTTAGTTTATTATTAAATTTCAATATATTGCTCAGTTCATTGGATTCATTGGATTACTAGTGGAAAGAAAGGATTTATGAGGATTTCTTTGGAAATAAAAGGTATATAGAAATTAATAAATGAAAATATTTGAGATTATAGGGCAAGGTAGCAATCTGAGTGAAATGAGCAATTTTTTTCATTGTAACTATGGAGGTTTTTAATCTCTCCTTGGAAAAAATGGATAGTGATAAGATGAAAGATGATGATTTTTTAAAGAAGAAAGGTGTAGACGAGTCCCTATATTATGATCTCTACTATTTTCTTAGATCCTCCATTCTTGAATTGTTTTACAATATTTGTTTTTCTTCTTATTATTTCTATGTTTTTTTCTAAATGTGGTGCATAGCATTCCATTGGAAGGAGTATTCATGGAAGGAAGCCTACCCTTGACATCCTACAATGGTTTCCTTCTAGACACAAACTACTACGGGGAGTTAAAAGTGGGCCTAACACTCACTTATAATATTTACCTAGAGAATGTGAAAGTCATCTATTGCCAAGTTCTTGCCAGAGACCTTTGAGGTTCAATACAATATTTTTCTTGGGTTAGTTACTTGTAGAAAATGTTCACTTGATTCCCCATGTTTGAATTGCATTACTATATATTTAGTGTATTTGTCAAGGAATGTGAGTGACTTGTGGTGAATGGTTATATAATAAAATTCATGTCATCTAGTTAAAAAGTTTGCGATTTAATTTCAATAATCGGCTTTGTTCAATTGTTGCAAGTTGGTCAAACCTTCATAATGAACAACAACCATTTGAAGAATATGTTCGAGAATATTTTATCTTTTCAACTAGGTTATCTGAGGGAAATGAATCAATCGGCCCTATCGACAATATTTTTCATAGCATCTCTGAATTATATCCATCAACACTATAGAGCTACACCTATATAAAGTCCTGACGAAAAACATAAACAAATGCCCCCTGCAAGTGTCATGACTAGGCTGATTTTCTTCATGGTTTCGAGGAAAATCATTTGAAATCCCAACACTTATTCCAGCTTAGTAGGTCTTATATGGGAACTTATCTCTTAAGGGATGGTACATTTTAGTATACCATTAACACTGAAATAGATAACAATTGTATCAATTGGTGTTGTAAATTACTTTTCAGCTTTTGATTAGTGTTGACATTGTTCATATGGAAGAAATGTATGATTCGTGTAGGTATCATGTTCATGTTCATACATTGAGAAGTGTGGCACAATCAAGCACATTCTTGTTTGAAGCAAGGCTTGGCATTGCCAATGCGTGATGAGTTCTGGAGAAAGACAAAATTTGTCTGTAATGGCAATGTATCATGGTTGAAGGCTCATGTAGAGGTGGAAGTAGTCTTTTGGACACTAAGAGTGTACCTAGAAAGAATAGTTGTAGTACCCTATAAAGTTAATCTAGACTTGGTCAAGAGTATTTGGGTTAGCCTTCATTTGGTCATCAATGGGTTTCTCGTACAAGGTGGTTTATTAACCCTATGGTATTGAGTGGCCTACGGTATTTTCCCATAGTTTTTTATGTGACGAGGCCTATTTAAGGGATTCATGTACCTTATTATAAGATGCCTCAAGTGGTTGGTGCTGGCTTCATTAATTGGTCAAGGATTCAATGGAAATGGATTCATTGCATTGCCCAAGGATTAATAAATATATCTTTGTCACTGGTTTTCCTGGTGAAGGTTTTCTAGGGTAAATTACTGATGTTCACATGTTCTTGTTTATTTTTCTTTTGTCACTTTGTTCATTTTTAATATGGTATCAGAGCCATGACTTGACTTGGATTCTTTAGCAAACGTGGCCCTGATATTGAAAGTTTTGCATTTCCCATGTAGAGGTAAATATGTTGTGCTTAAGGCAATCAAGCAGATGACTTTGAAATCCTAGGAAATGAATATGGAAACATCAGTATGGCCACAATTATTCTATTTTCTTTGTGCTTATGCAATGTTGATTCATGGTGATTCTTGTAGCTATGCAACAAGGATGCCCTCAAAGGATGTTAACCCCATGTCTAAAGCACAGATCCTCGTAGGAACGAGGTCACTACTCCATGATTGAGGGGTAAAGGATCACAAGGAGCAATTCCAACAAATAAATGAGGAGTGCATATGGAGGCTCATGGATATATTGAAAGACATGAGGAAAAAATAAATTGAAGTTTGTGGCCCAATCGAATACATGTGTTTCTAGTTTAGATGATGTGATGGATGGGCCTTAATGTTGAGTTGCATGGTGTAAGTTGATAGTTAATAGGAGTTTCCTTGAGTTTAATAAATTGCATGCTCTCTTCCTTCCATGTGTGGTTCAAGCTTATTATAGATGGTGGAGTGTTGTACCATTTTTCTATTATAAATGTAGAACTACTTTGTGGAGCACCTCTTTGTGAAGATCGATGTTGTTGGAACTTAGAGCTAGGGATGGTCTTCTTGCATGGTTCTTGCATCAACCCTTTTGTTTTCCTATCAGTGGTAAGCATGATGATGACTAAATCTAAGTTGGTAGTCAATGAAAGCATCATAAGACCATTGATGTGGAGGGGCATAGCTCTTGAGAAAGATGCATTGATTTCTTGCTCGTGTCAAGTGTAAATTGAGCCTATGATCAATTTATCGATCCTTGCAGGGGCATGTGGTTCAAGTGCATTATTGCATGGAAACAGTAGAGAGATAGGTGGATATGATCTATTGCATTGATTATGTTAAATCTAAACTGATGATTTGTGAATTTTCTTTCAACCAACTAATTTGGAATCTCCCAAGACCTGAAGAGTTCTAATCCCCTTATCTAAAGCAACTTTCAACAAGATCCAAAGTCAAAACATTTATACTTGGTTGTTTGTGTCTTTCCTTGCCCCATATTTCATGGAGAAATAATGAGAGATGTTTATGTATAATATTGCTCCGACACCACACCTACTTGGTACCCCTTGGCAAGCACCCTTAAAACATCCCCAACTTCATTTTGATTTGTACAAGGTTTTTAATAATCCTGACAAGATTTTGTTTGTTGTCCTTCCTTCCTTCACTAAAAGAGATTCTAATTTTGTGAGCAAATATTAATGACCCCCCTCCTTTTGTTTGTCGACGACCTATGAGGATTTGCTCCCTATCGTCAATCAACAAACATGGCACGCAATTATTAAACAGATATGTTGTCGGTAACTGCCAGACTGACTATCCATAGTAGATATGTATTTTTTTTGTCGTCAAAGTGGAAATAGGGGAGGGAGGCTAGTAGTGGCACGGGTCCCAATGCGCCACCTCGCTAGCCACTTGGATGCCACCCGTTGGTGCTCTTTCTTGTCCATGTGTCTTCGCTAGCTCATCCTAGGTAGATGGAACTTTATTGCACTTTAATGTGCCTCGTCATGCGTGCCACGGGTTCATTTCCCCGCGACCACTCCATCTGCCCGTGCATTCTTGCTCGGGGCTGGTCTGTGAGCATTTTCCCATCCCGGTTGCTATCTTCCAAGGCGCTGAAGCTGCTCCTAGTCCGCTGCCTGTTGTTGTTCGAACCGTTCGCTACGTGGATACTTCGTCGTTCGTTTCCTATCCTCCATCACTTGCATGACGTGCTGAACGTGATTTTATCCTCTCCGGTGGAGCCGCTGTGGTTATGTTTGTTGGGTGGTCTGTTTAGCACCATGGCATGGGGAAGCTGTCTGAAGCTTACCTATTGTTCGTGGACCATGGCGCCATTTCTTCTGCTGCATTCTCTTGTTCCTTCCTGTTTGTGGGCTGCTCGTGGTGTTTGTGCTCCTGGTTCGTGCTTGGCTCCCTGTTTCTGCTCGGCTCCTAATTCGTGCTCGGCTCCTGGTTTATGCTCCGGTCCTAGTTCGTGCTCGTCGGTGGCGGCCTCTTTAAAACACGTGGTAGGATATTCATCCTATCAGCTTCTGTTGAATGTATTTTTTAACACAATCACTCTCTCGGTGTGATTTGCTTCCCTTCTCTGTTTGTGTTCGGTCTGGTCTGGTCTGTGTCCTCGGTTCAATGGTTTTTGGTTGTTGGTCGATTGGTTTGGTTTTTGGTCGACTGGTGTGGTTTTTGGTCGACTATGTTCTTGGTCTCTGCGTCCATGGCGAGGAATTATGAACGGTCCAGGGTTTAATGTGACCTTGTTTGGAAAATGGATATTGCATTTCGGTTGAATGGTTTTGGGTTTTCGGTTGAATGGTTTTGGGTTTTCGCTTGAATCAACGAGGATGAATTATGACAGTATTTTAAAGTTTTTTTTACTGCGTCCATGAAGATTAATTATATCAGTTGCTAGGGTTTAATGGCAGCTTGTTTGGTAATGGCAGCCAGGGTTTAATTTGATGAATTTCACCGCGTCCATGAATTTTGATGAATTTTGAGGTAATGGCAGCTAGGGTTTAATGTGATGAATTTCAATGTAGTTTGTAGTTATGGTTTGAATTCCATTATTAATGGAGGACTGTTATGGTTTCATGGTTATGGTTTACCAGGGTTTCATGCTTATGGTTTCATGGTTATGGTTTTTGCCTTTACGGTTTCATGGGTATGGCTTTGGGTCATGCTATGAGCTAGGGTTTAATGGGATGAATTTCAATGCAGTTTGTAGTTATGGTTTGAATTTAATTATTAACGGAGCACTGTTATGGTTTCATGGTTATGGTTTACTAGGGTGTCATGGTTTTGGCTTTAGGATAGCCTTTATTTCACCCAAATAGTAACTCAGTATATTTTATAATTGAGTTATGGTTTCATGGTTATGGCAAATTCAGTTATGGTTTCATGGTTTGAAGGTTATGGCAAATTCTGATATGTGCAAATTCAGTTCATTAATTGCTTCCATTCTGTGATTATATTGCTTTTAGTGATTGTTTGAATTCTTAATGAATGATTGTTAAATTCTTAATGACGTTGATTATAGGAATGATGCATACTTGAGATGCAAGATGAATATGTGAAATTAGAGGCATTATGAAATTAGTGGCATGGCAATTAGATATTAATTTGGAAATATGAAATTATGAGGCTTTCTGAAATTAATTTGGCATTAAATTATGTGAAATTAGAGGCATTCTGAAATAATTTGTGCATGTCGATTGGATGAATATGTGAAATGAAAGGCATTCTGAAATTAGTGGCATGGCAATTAGATATTAATTTGGACTGTCAATTAGAGGCATTATGAGTTCATGCCAATTAGAGGCATGCCAATTAGATGAAATTAGAGGTATGCCAATTAGATGATTAATTTGGATTGTGAAGTAGAGGCATTCTGAGTTCATGGGATTTGGGCATGGCAATTAGATGAATATGTGAAAATTGGATTAGGCCTATGTTCTATTTTAAAAAACTCATAGCTAAATATTAATTTTAATACAACTATATAACAATACTCATCTAAACTAATCAATCAAATTTTCATTTGCAAACATTTATATTATTATGAAATGAATGCTAAAAAATTAAAATATTAGATAATGAGGGTGGTTTTACTATGGTGTGCTGAGTGCACTTTGCATCTAGTCTATCCATGTAATCAAATGCTCACCATGAATCCTCCCATCATCTTGAGATGGGTTATTATTGTTGATAGTATTTCCTTAGTTATCCTCTTTCACTAGGCTTAGGTGTATGAATATGTGTTTTTTCAATTTTATCTCTAAAGCCCAGACAAGGCAACCTTTGTTTTTTTCTTCAGTCATAATATGATCATGTTTATTTCTTGCCAGAGTCCTTAATTGGATGTTCTCTTCCTTATGTCGGATCAACTCTGACATCCATGCTTGTTTTGGTAAACTTTGGCTAGTTAGACATGCCCTCTTTCAGGTCCCCAATGACCATATCTCTATTATGGGCACACATAAGGGCAAGGTCAAAACAAATCTTCCCATTTTTTTTCTCTAGGCACACTGTTGATGAGTTGTACAACTGGTTTATGTCCATCTTCGATAGACTAACAAACCAAAGAGATTCATGTCAATGAAAAACTTATGGATTTGTTTAAGACCATAAGATCCCCAACTGTGGCTCACATATTAGTGTTTGCAGCCTTTAACTATTCCTCAGTAGTTATTTGTAGTATGTTAACTATGCCTATGTGTTTGTCCCATCTACAGTTAACCTTCATATTGTATTTTTCTAGAATTTTGGTTCTCATTTAAACAATTGTCATTACTCTCCCAGCAATATTGCAATATGCAACATGGAAATAGTGATACCACTTGCTCTCAGTCTTGTCAAATTGCACTAATGGAATCAATTTCGTTTTCCATTTGACTTATTCAAGAGTATTTGGAAGGGATAGGCCGCCATGCCCATGGTCTTGACATAGGTGCATGAGGTGCCCAATTTTTTGCCTATAAAATTCTTGAAATGGATTCCCAAATCAAAGTTTCCACCAACTATTATGTGTAAAATTCTAGCAAGTTGTTGAGGCTCTCCTTCGCAATTTTGAAAGTGACATGCTTGAAGGAGCATTAAAGTTTGAACTGAAAAACAAGGAATCCATGTAGAAGCTAGGAGTGCCAAGCTATTACCTCTATATTGACTTTGTAAATCTATGATTTGTTGTGCGTTGAAATAATACCAAATTGTAGAGTTCCATTGTGGAGTGTTACCCCTCAAAACATGGACTTGCTTCCAATGTTCTACTCATCACTTTGCTTTGATTCTTCCCTTTGCACCCATTGGTTGAAGTTTGAGCCAAGGTTCGCCCTTGCTTTCTTATTTGGTAAATAACCATCTACAATAAACCAAACCCTAGGAAAACACTAATGTGTATGGAAGAGGATGCAAAGTTTGTATCCAAGATGTTTTCTTGAGACTGTAATGCATGTGAGTTGTTTGTAAACCAAAGAAGAAAAATTACAATTATGAGTTGTTTGTAAACCAAAGAAGAAAAATTACAATTATGAGTTGTTTGTTTATGATTGCTTTCATTCTTGCTGTGTGCTCTAACCATAGATGTTGGAAACCTAAGTAATCTGTAACTGTGTGCTCGGAGCTTGCTTGCAATGCTTACTATCAATCCAGTTCAAGTTGATTTGCATTCAAGTCAGTATTGCATTCACGAAAAAATTGCATTCAATTTAAATTTTCAATCAGGTTGGTCTACCATCCAATTTAGTTTAACATTCAAATTAGTTTGCCAACTAAGAAATATAGCAATCAGTTTTAGTAAGGAATGTAGTCCAGTAAATAGACAGAGCCATGAAGAAAACAATACATGACATAAAGGGCATATTCTTGTTCAACATAGTAGCAATTTGGGATTTATACATATGGTTGGTCCCTAGTGGGTTGGGAATTTATACATTTACTGTGGTTATGTCGAACATATATCGACTGTCAGATTGGAATCAAACAAAAGCTTAGGAAACCACCCAAAATTCCTCCTGCAGCAAAATCTACCTTCGTCTGTGTATGCCAAACAAAACACATCTTCCATCTGTCAAACAAAAACTTTGGAACCACCCAAAATTCCTCCAGCAATAAAATATTTCTTTCATATGTGTATGCCAAACACAAAACATATATAATACACCAAACAAAAATCCCTATGTGTGAGGAGGTTGACTGCCTTCATTACCCAATCTGGTTGGGTTAGATACTGATGCTTGACCTGGTTGTGTTGAGCTGCAAACATTTGCTGCAGGCCAGGTTACACCTTGTAGCCAAGGAGGGATTGAATAACCATAGTTATGACTTGAGCCTAATAGCCTTGGGTTCACTGGAGGTGTTTGGAAGGCATACACAGTATTTCCCCCTGCATGATGGTATTGTGGTATTTGTGTGTTAATAAGGTCCTGGAATAATCTTATATTCTCTGAAAACTTATCCAATGGGTTGTCCACCACCTTTGTCTTGTCTAGACCATTTGGATTCCTCTGCTGTGCCTTTCTTTGCTCCCTTTACTCCCTTGCCAATTGTTTCTGTCGCTCTCTTTCCTCCCTTTCTTTCATTCTTTCAAGCCTTTCCTGCCTTCGATTTTCTGCTGCAACAATCCTTGCTTCCTTCTTCTCCTTTTCCAAGGCCTTCTTCTTCTCTTTTAATTCCTGCATCTCCTTTTTCTTGTGCTCTGCCTCAACCAGTAGGGTGATGTAGTCCTCTGATGCTAATAGTTGTGAGCTCCTGCTTAATCTAAGATGCTCAGCAGTGGGATTAGATAGTTGAGCTGCAACTTTCTCCTTTGGAAACTTAAGGAACTGGCCAAGTAGTGGCTCATGTGGGAGGAGTGACTCATCAGCATTTTCTTGGTCCACTATATCTTCATTTTGTTCAATCTCATCTCCAACACCCCCAAGTGCCACATAATAATGGACAACTTCATTGTTAAGGTCTATTGGCATCGAAGGCAGGTTAAGGCTTTCATCGTTGGTGGGGGTGACAATGTGTCTGTTCATATTTGTCATGGCCTCTGCCAACCACTCGGGCTGTTCTGGATGGCTTGGAAATTTCAACTCCTCATTGTTGTTTACCACTGCTTCGCCACATCCATTCACACTCAAATAAAAAACGTTGTTATGAATAATCCCTTGGCCATCCAATTATGTTTATGTCCTTCCAACAGCTTCTATATTCTCCCCAATGGGTTCGGTGCCATACTGGGTTTCACTTACATATTCATCGTCGTCGCCCATTGGTTGGCAATGACCTTGAGAGAGTGAAATGATGTTATCTGCAGCATCTGCATCCTCTTTCCCCTGAACATCAAAATCATGACTACATCCCCTGTCATGTTGAAGAGCATAAAAATTGAAAGGCCATATTCCTGTCCGCCTAAAACCAACCCTGATATTTGATGTTGTGAGTGCCCTAGCAAAAGCTTTGCTTACAAGTTCTGCTAATTCGAACCTCTTCACCTCTACCCTTGGGTTATTTGCCATCCAGGATGCTCTCTCAGACCCGAAGTAACACTTGAAAGGCCCAAACACACTCACATCTAGAGGTTGCAACCTGTGGGTGGTATGTGCACGCAATGTCAATAGATCAATGCCTAGCCTGTTTGCCTCCTCAATGGTTTGTATAGCAATGTGGCTGCCATGGCCATCAAAAATTAACAGGTGTCTGTTTTCAGGTGAAACACCTCCAGGGATAGAGGCAGCAAAGTGGCAAAGCCAGCTCAAGAACAGTTCTTTTGTCATCCATGCATGGGGGTGTGCAGCGATGCATGCTCCAGGTTCAATGTAATTTTTGAGTTGATTCTTTCCCTTGAACAAATAAAAACCTGGAATTGATGCTCCAACTGCATTGACACAACAAAAAATAGTTAACCACTCCGTACTTTTTGGAAGAATTTTGGGCACATTCCTGCTCCCTCTCTTAGCAATTACCCGCATGCCACAATTCCTCCCTGCCTGCAATCCAGTCTTGCCACGGTTCCATATATGGTATGCTCTGTATGAGTGTTTCTCATATGCATCAAAGAGTGTATGATAGAACTTGGTCACAACTGTTGGGCGTAGATTGAAAGCTCTATCCCTATCAAGCCCCTCTGTTGTGCATAACACAAGTTCTGGATGCTTTTGTTTAAATCCTCTCCACCATGATTTCCCTGGAAATCCATCTTTGAAGGGGTTTGGCTTCCCTTGACAGATTTGGGAAACAATGGATTTGAGTTGAACCAACTCCAGACCATGGCCTAGTTGAGCCATCTCTTCACACCAAACCACAACTTATTCTTCCTCTTTTGCACTCAACACTGTAAGAGGTCATTTTCGCTTGGTATGGGTCAGGCCATTTATCCAGTAATGGATTGATGTTGGTGGAATCCCATGTTTTTTAGCAGCTGCTCTAATAGAAAAACCATTGAAATCTATATCACCTATTGTAGCCTTCATGTCTTCTTGTGTCCATCCTCTGATGGAACTAATCTTCTTACTGGCAGTTTCACCTTGAACTGTGGTTGATGGTGGAATAACACCACCACGCTCTGCATCATTTTCCTCTTCAACATTTCCGTGTGCATTGTTATTATCAACAGCATGTGCTATGTCCTCATTGGACGAGGTGCATCGTAGCTGGGCACCCCTGCTGAGTCTCCTACTTGTCCTCCTTGCACGATTAGTGTTGACTCTTGCCATGACTGCAATCACCCACAGAATTGGAACAAATAAGGCCTCACTGAAACTACACATGAATTGTTAAAACTAGTTGTGTATCTATATAGGGTTTTGGAATATTAAACTAGCTGTGTTAAAACTAATTGTTAAAACTACACAAGGATCCGAAGTATTCAAAGGGAACTCGTAATGTGATTTACATGTTCAATGCAGTTTGGAAAACATGATTCTAGCATTTAGTACATATATATACTTGTTATGCATATATTCAGAGACTGCTATTTCACAATACAGTCTGTGGCATAAAATTTGATATAGTCTGCCTACTTGAAAACATTATTGAAATATAAGTTTATCTTGAATGCAATACATGAACTCTGATTGCTGTCTTGAATTATATCTACACCTGGAGATCAATCTGCAACTGTGTTTTGCTTGAATGCGATGCTTGGACTCTGAAAATCAATCTTGGAAATAGAGGTGTGAGTTCAACATGGTCTGGGAATTCCAAATAGCAGAAAATTGGAGGCTGTATGAAGGTTATAGTGTCTTTATAGCATTCTGGTGTTTGATTTGATTGACAACTTTGAAAAGGCATGGATTGCAACTGGCTGGGTTTGGATGAGTGCTCAAGATTTATTTGGGTTCGATCTAATGGCCATCAATGGGGCTGTGTCGATCCAAGTGCTATTCGAAATGCTTAGGGATGGGTTTTGTTTGGTTTTATGGATGATTTGATGATTTTAATGGAGTTGGGAGCATTAATTGCATTGTTTGGGTTGCTTTGTTGATCAACCATGCACCGGGACATGACACTTATTCACCATTTACTGTGCAGGTGACATCCGTTAAATGTGCAGGTGGGATGCCTTGGTGGTTAACTGATACTTGATGCTGGTCTAGGACTTCACTGAAGCTTGTTCGATGGGGTTGATGTGATGGATAATCTATCCTTGTAGATTGGGCTGCATGGGGAGTGTTGAGGTCCGATTAGATGTTTATTTCAGTGAGCCCTGGGATTTGGAAGCGACAAGCTGGGTTTGAATTTTGTTATGTCAGTATTGTGCAGTTGTCAACCTTTTGTCTTATAGCTGACAGCTGCAGGCCTAGTGCACATAATGATAGTTAATGAACTTTAACATGACACTTTTTATATATTTATATAATAATATGTGTTTGACATATGGCATTTTCTTGGACACTTAATGGGTTCTAACTGTCACCGGTTCTATGACCACTACCGGCTCCAGTTCAACTATAGAACTCTCTCCCCTAGATGTTGGTAGAACCTTTTTCTCCATATCCACTAAGAATTTCAGTTCTTCTCTTTCATTCGTACTGTTTCCAAAAAAATGTGTAGCAAATAAATACAATTGCCATTTAGTTTTACAAGTTCCACTATCCTAAAAAGTCTTTCCATGAAATTTTAGTATTCAACTTCAAGAAAAGCTTTTAATTTTTAATATATTTTAATTTAAAAAGAACTTTAAATTTTTTATATATTTTAATCTCAAACAAAACCTTCACATTTCGATACATTTTAATTTCAAAAAAACTTAAAATTTTGATAGTAACATTTTAATTTTAAAAAAAAACTTAAAATCTTAATATACTTTAATTGAATGATTTTTTTCTAAAATGTTTAAGTAATAGGGAGAAAAAAAATACCTCTAACAATTTGAAAGTATTATTTCGCTTTAATTATTTTATAATAGCATTTTTTTTTGTAATTAGGGGAATCGACAACTGGGAAGGGGCTGGTACTCGCGTGCCACGGGGTCCAGGGATCTAATCATGTCCACTACCAGTATACCCCTAGGTGCACCCACATAGCCCACAAGCATGGGGCACGGGTAAGCCGGGGTGATTTAAACTTGTGACCTCCATTTACAACATTTCCTTCATATCAAGCGAATCGCCGGCTGAGCTACACCCATGCGGGCATTTTATAATAGAATTTAACTTTAATGTGATATATGAAATTAAATATTAAATAAAAAATTCAAATGTTTTATATAATCTAACAAATTAAATTAATAATAGAATATCTCTATCACAATTTTACTACAGTCCTCTCATATTCCATTAACAAGTTCTCCATCGATTTTTTGGGTAATACAAGAAATAGAAGAACCAACCCCTAGTAATAAGAGAAATAGAACTATAACATTGAGAAAATGATTAATGGAGGGTGGAAAGCTTGTTTTGGGCTTGAAAGCAATTGTAAATCAACAAACCTTGTGATATGGGATAAAAAGAAGTTTTGCTTTGAAACAAGTCTTAAACCGAGTACATAGGGCATACAAAGTGCACTGAAAATTCATGTCTACGCAAACAAGGGAATACACTTGAGTGTAGATATAAATTCCCTTGGAATGTACAACATGAATCATCACTCTACATTTATGAAAAGGGTCAAAAAACATATCACCCCGTACGCAATGATTCTCATATGAACATCCATAATCCTAGGTTGCTTCAAACATGGTGAGGAAATGTGGATTGCCAAACAACGCTCTTACATATAATATGTTGTCTTGAAATACATAACCAAATATTCTTCCAAAGAAGAGGTAAAATCAAAGACCTGCCATCATATGTTGCCTAGAATCACAGCTATATCATGTCCACAGGACCCGACCTCATATGCCTACTGTCACTTCCACTCAGAATAAATTGTTGACCGAGACATCAGTGCTCAAGTAAGTTGCCATATGTTGCAAAAATTACCCCTTCACCAAACTAAATATCGGTCAACAAGTATTTCATCTTGTATCTCTTGACTCTGATGATTGCTTATCTTGCTCTAGTTTCATAGATGCGTACTTGCAACACCCTCCAACATTGGACCCTTTCTGCCTTATATACCTTGCACAAAAATGGTCATATAACTAGGGACGCAAAACTGAAAAGTGGAAGAAGAGAATTGTCCCTGCAATTGTCCATGTCTGGACTCGCTTTACTTCAATTCTAGCCAAAGATTCCAATGCCTTAATTTTTGCTGGAGTGAGATGCTTTTATATAAAGCCTTATGTTCCTTCACTAAATACATCTTCCTTACATAACATGGCATTCTGTCAAACTGGGAGCACATATGAAATACCTACTATGCATGGCATGTAAATCACATCCCTTCACCCACTCATGATGAGCCAACATCTGGAGATGAGGATACCAATCACACATCCCAACATGGACTTGAATGAATGGAAAGTTTTGTCAAGATTAGTCCCTACAAAAAATATCCACATCAATGATCTTGACATACTTGGCCTCTCAGATTTTGACAGCAACCATACATGGAATCATCCAGAAGTATAAACATATACATTGGATACTGCCAAACTACATTGAATACAATTGAAGGAATGGGGAATTAATACAATATAACACTCCCCTACCTTCTTCCATAAATACATTATCTCACAGTCAACAACTTGCATTTGACATAGTTCTACAACATTCACAAGTTCAAGGAACTAAAGAGCCATTGAGGATGATCATCCAAGGAACTGCAGGCACGAGTAAATCCTACCTTATAAGTACCATAAAAAAACACTATATTCTCAAGCAACCTCTTTCCATATCCCACTACTGCTCCTCACCCCTACTGGTGTTGCAATGTTTAACATACATGCAACAACTATACATGCAGGGCTCTAGATTCTTATAAAGGACATCAAGCCTTTGTAGGGATAGGCCCTATTGATGTTCCAAGAAGAGATGAAAAATATTCAATAAATTCTCGTTGATGATATGACCTTCATAGGACCTAAATTGTTTATTCAAATTGAGAGTCACTTGTGTGAGTGTTTTCCAATGCAAAACAATTGCTCATTCGACAACTATTCAATAATTCTCATCAGTGATTTGAGCCAACTCCCACCTATGATGGACACACCTCTATATGCAGTATCATTTCAAAATGTAGAGCACTGAAGAGAGATTAAATAACTAAAGCACAAGAATATGTTGCACGTAGACGTGTTGTCTCTCTACACAAGGTGAGAGAAATGCAAATACAATAAAAAAGTTTTATTTTTTATTTGTGTCTATTAGAATGCTTTGTTGAAGAGAGGAAGGTGATTTTGAGTTTCATTGGTACATGTTAATTTTAATGGTTGTGAATTGTTGTATCAGACTTGCAATTTGAGTTGTCAAGTTGTTAAAGAGTGAAAGAAGGGATTAAGATTTGAGGACCATATTCATGTTCACCATAGTTTTTGAATTGAGCATTTTAAGTGTTTTTGGAAAGACTTTACCACTATCATCATTTTGGAAACAATATTTCGTCAAAGGGGCACTGATGCCACCCAACTTCATTTTCGACTACTATTGACAAACATCCACAATGCTACACCAACATTGGAAGGCTAGAGCCTCATCCAGTCTAGGACTAATAGATTCTTGTCAACGAAGGAGAATTCAAACTTTGACATAGAAATCCATCTCTTTGCAGCAAACATTCTTGCAAACAATCATAACAAATACATGCTCCAAGCATTGCCTATTTCTATTGCACGATCTGTTCCATATTTCACCAATGGTTCAAATGCACAACAATATCATGACCATCAACTAGAAAAAGAAATATTGCTAAGTGTGGGGAAACGAGTAATGCTATCTTGAAATTTATGGGTCCAATCATGACTATTCAATGGTGTACTTGGAGTGGTCATGCAAATTGTATATACACTTGGATCTATCCCTCCTATGTTTCCAACCTATGTTATCGTGACATTGGATAAATACATTGGCCTTCCATGGGACTAATCTCAACCAAAGCACATATTGTTTCCACCCATAAATCGAAGTAACAAAAAACAAATCCTCCTCGAGATGGATTCAGAATTTACTATCCATAAAACCCAAGGAATGACATTAACAAGGTCAACCATTGACATTGGTAAAACTGAACGCCAAGGCTTGACCTTCACGACAATGTCACACACTACAACATTAGAAGGAATGTGTATTGCACCATCATTCTCTTTTGACCGCTCTGCAAAGATGAAAGGAACTTCATATGTCACACTTCACAAAAAGGAAGAGGCACGCCTTCATTCTTTGTCCCTTTCACACTTCAAATTACATCCCTCAATCCCTGCACTTCCTGTACCAAACGAAAATACCAATGTTTCTTGCCAATATAATTAGAGTCAAACTTGATCACTACCTAGCCCTTTATTGTTTTACTCACATATGTATACTTTCTCATATGACAAATTAATGTACATTTCATTTTATTTACCATCAATTACATGGGTTTCTATTTATTGCTTATTAGTACTTGTAACAAAATTTTCCTTTCAATTTCATTGACTACTATGCCTACCATAGATTCATTAGACTTGCTTTCAACACACAAAACTATATTATCTACATACACACAACTTTCTCTCATTTTGCAACATATTGAAGTTCTCTTTGACGTTTCATTTCCCTCTAATTATATTACAGATGTATACTTTCTCTTATGACAAATTAATAGACATTTCATTTACTTGCCATTGATTACATTGGTTTCTATTTATTGCATGGATTCCTATTTATTGCTTATTAGTATTTGCATTATAATTTCCATAGATTCATTATACTTGTTTTCAACATATAAACTTACATTATTTATATACATAACTTTTTTTTCATTTTAAACATATTGAAGTTCTTTTGAGCATTTCATTTCCCCTACTTTGGAGGTATGCTAATTATAAAATTCAAAATACACGTAAAGTAATCAAATTTAATATCCTTGCCCTGAGTTAACTTTCTTACATTGCATAAGGAATTCCATAATTAGTGGACAAGGCCAGTGTAGCGCGTATCTTCTTCACATGTGAGTCGTCACTTTCATTGACCTGCAAATTTGTATCGTTCTGCGATCTATGAAGTGGAACTGTCAAATATGGACGATATCAATGTGGGTCCATCGCATGGCATCCTCGCCCTAAGTTTCGGGCCAACCAAGAAAAACAAGAAATGGACAAGCCCGATGGAAACGGCTATCGCATGGCATCTTCGCCCTAAGTTTCGGGCCAACCAAGAAAAATAAGAAATGGACAAGCCCGATGGAAACGGCTACTATAATTCAGTCCTGATTTCTTCCACCGCCATAGAGCGATAATGACCCATAATGTTATGTATACTTTGTTTCTCTCTTGAAAAAGAAAAAAGGATAATGACCCGATCGCATAGCTACCAGTGTGGTCACGTCAGGGGCTGCTATATTCCCTAACACTTGCAACGCATTAAGTCGATGTAAAACAAATGTTATGATTGAATCGACTGTTAGAGGCGCAGAAATCTCCGCCTGTCATTCTCACGGACTCGGTTGTGGTGATCCTTGGCCAGCTAGTTTGCTCTCTAAACTCAGATCGCAGTTTTTCGGTGGTATCTTTTGGGTTGTAGCGCTTTCCCATACATTCAGTCGGATGGCTTTGACTTACCCTCCGTGCCAGGGCCTCCAAAACGTCTCATACGGCAACTGATTCAAATTTGAATTTTCAAATGTCCGCCCTCCATGACAGCCCTTTTGATGGCCACTCTCTTCACTCAAACGACACCGCATTTTCATTTGCCCTTTTTCACTCGACCAACGCATCGCAGAGAACACCACTCTGAAAGCTCGCGGACTGGGAGAACATTACTAAAGAAAAAATAAAAAAAATTCAATGATGTCACGGAAAAAGCAAAAACACTTAAGCAAAAATACAAAAAAACAAATATAATGTCACTAAAGAGACGTTAAAGATAGATGTCACTTAAGAAACGTTTGTTAAGATCTAATCGAAAATTTCCTTAAACTTTTTACCTGTTCGACTTCAATTTGATGTTAAAAGATGAATTTCTTATTTAACCTTGGTTGAAACATCGAATTTGGACCTGGATGTAGTAGTGTATCATGAATCTACCAAATTTTGAAGGAAAGGATGTCATGATGGTAATGGTGGATCGACTCACAAATTATGCCCATTTTTACTCTCTTTCTCATCCTTCTCATCCTTTTAAAGCAAGTACACTAGTTTTAGCTTTCATGGAAACAATTCAAAAGCTACATGCAATCCCTAAGAGTTTTCTAAGTGATAGAGATCCAATTTTTATTGGTAATTATTGGACTAAAATATTTTCTTCTTTAGACACTCAATTGACTCACAACTCCTCTTACCATCCTTAATCATATCGAAAAACAAAGAATGTGAATAAATATATAGAAGGGTATCTTTGTTGCATTGCATCTAATAAACGTATTTTAAATCTAATTAATTTTGAATAATATTTAAACGTGTTTTAAGATTTTTTATTTCAAATAACATAAAAAACATCTTTTAGTTTTGCCATCTTTTTGGATAATAAAAAGAAGTCTATCCCTTATGGATATTAGTAAATTTTACTATTTAAAAAAAAAAATTATATATATATTTGGAACATGTGTAGATATTCTTTATACTTGCATAACGAAAATTTAGAACTTGGGTGGATATTCTTTACTATCTTGCAATTGACTAGAGGTTATGATATTTTTAATGTTTTTGTTAAAGGATCCTAACAAGAATTTGTTGTGACTTTCCGGGACTCTTGGTAGCCGTTGAGCACATAGTTGTTACTCATATGTTGTAAGTTGTAACTTTCTGGGACTCCTGTTGAGCACATGATTGTTACCTACTTTTTAAAATGATAATTATGTCATGATAAGATACAAAGCATAATAATGATGCACTTTACATGTGGTGCTATTTCCATTGGAAATTCAGAAAAGTACCTGTCCACTTCAAAACTTGAAATATCGGAGAATCACAAGGTGGCCAAACCGCGTAGAGCCGTGGAGATAGGTGGCCAAACTTGAAATATCGGAGAATAACAAGGAAGCAGCCGATCGGCTGCTTCCTCTTTCTTTCCAGTGGATGATTGCACTCAGCCTCTCGGCTGCTTCCTCTATTTCTTTTCGGTGGATGAATGCACTCAACCTGCCCTATAAATCAGATATCTCTTAGCCGCACCATTCCTGCATCCAGAGTGGGGTTGACAGAAATTCTTTGTTGCAAGAGTTGCGAGTGGAAAATCATCAAAAATCTGTACGTTAACGAAGCACTACAGTTAAAGATTAGAGATTTGTAGGTTAGCCATGGATCTCCCACATGCGATAGCAGCGCCCAAAGCTTCTGCTGGGCATGTGCGTCATATCTTCTCAGCGTTTTCGCGGCCAGTGCTGCAGAAACAAACTGGGAGAGTTTCCCCTCTTTCTCCTTCAAAGGGAGAGAGAAGAATCAGCCCGAGGAAGCTCGTTGTAAAAGCTGCAAACTCTGGCGAAGACCAATTTGGTTCAGGTAGTTTTCTAAATTCTTGATTGCAGGGATTATGTTTATTTCTTTGCAGTGGACTGCTATGGCCATGATTGGCCCTTGATACAGTTATATTAATTGCTGCGTTGCTTTGTATGGCGCAGGTGGCCCCAACATGGTGGACGCGAATATGATCATTCTGAGAAAGCGAATGTTTGACCTCAAAATGCAGGAGACCAATTACAAGACTCACATGGAATGGGACAATAAATTGTATCCCTCGTATCATGCGGACGTATTCAGGGCAATGGAATGGTTGCAGTTCTCTTTGATCAACACTCGCCCGATTGTTGCAATCGCTGTTTTTAGTTTGATATCCGTCGGCGTTTCCTCGTCGGTTCTTATTGTATGGGCGACCGTCTTAAGTATGACGCCATTTTTGAAGCATTAGCATGGATAATGTGTAGGTAGGGTAACTGGAATTTGTAATTTCTGGACTGGCAGAACAGAAACTACTTATGACATTTTTATATCCAATATGCTGCTGCTATTATTTTGTAGAAATCTATATGATATTTGTCCTGAAAATTTTCAAGATTTTAACACAAGATACATTGGTTAAACTATAAAGCAATTGAAGAGTCCCTAGTAGCTTTTCATTTCTATTGATACTTAGCGAAATTAGTAATAATTACCTCAGTTATAATATTGGCTAAAAGTGTAGGAGTTTGTAGCTGCCCAAGGCCCAAGAACACCCAAGACCCGGACTTAAGACCACCCAAGACCCAGAGGTAAAGTGGAAGTGTATTTTTTTTTTCATCATAATGGGCTTTATTATTCCTTTGGGAATCAAGGGAACTTTTTGAACTTGGAATGGACCCTGTCAATAAATAAAAAACCCACTATCTTAAAGTTTTTTTTTTTTTCAACAGAAAAAAAAGTCCCCTGTTATTCATTAATTGAATTAAAGGAACTTACAGTAATTCTTATCCCAAGGATAGATTTAGTGGCTACAAACTATTACAATTCATCCGATAGAGCAAACCGCTATTCTGAAAAGTTCCATTCGAACCTATGCTGCTGAAGATTACAACTGGATAAACAAAGATACATTGAAGATCATAAACAAAAACCCAACCACCTATCCGACTATATAATAAAATAACAACAAAAAAACATGCTCTAACTAATATAGACGCATGTGAAACACCTCCCCCGCAAGATGATCAACAGAAGGAGTGACCTGGAGCAGACCTTCAGCCAGCATTTAACCCTGCTTAGACAAAAAATCAGCACATTGATTGTAGGCCCGAGAGATATGCTGAAATGAATAATCCTCGAAACGATCCAAAAGCAAAGTTATACGCTGCTTCTAGTGGTGAAGAGAGGACATGTTCAAGATACCCTTTCCCGTAGCCTAGCCAATAATCACATTGGAATCACCGAGAATCTGAAGAGAGGGCAACTGCTTGGAACGGGAAAATGTTAAAATGGTCCACAAGGCCAAAAGTTTCGCACGAATGTTGCTACCCCCGCCCCCCGCCGAGAGAGAGTTCATAATAATTATTATCATCAATAATCACTAATCCCCCAATACCAACATTACCCTCCTGAGTTGTGCCATCAAAGAAACCAATAGGGCTCGAGTGTGACAGCTTAGGCGCATATAAAACATGAGTTTTCAGGCTGTTCTTTTTTGGGACAGCATCTGTAATAACCTGCAAGATGAAGAATAAAGCCCGTGCAAATTGGTGTTCAAGGCCATCGAAGAGAATTCGATTCCGCCACTTCCAAATGCCCCAAATAAAATAAATTGGGAGGGAGATGTTGGACATGTGCTTATTTTGCCAGAAATGTAAAATGTCATCAAGATTAACCCTATTCCAGCAAAAATCCATCTTTCTCTATTGAGAGATTATATCCCAGAGTTGGAGAGTACTAGGACAATTCACAAGAAAGATGTTCAATGGTTTCAACATTTTGTAAACACAACAGGCAGACGTTCAAACCCATCCCACCTTGGCGTATATAGTTATCCATAGTTAATGCCTTATTCTTCAATAAGAGCCAAATGAAGCACAGGATTTTTAAAGGTGCATTCCACTGCCAGATTACAGTGTGCCACCATAGACGGGTTTCCACCGATAGAGTTGATGCAAATGCAAGATAATCCCACTTGGTAGTGAGCTCGCCACCGCTATCATGCCAAGACCACCGGAGTCTATCCAGCTGAGATGAAAGGCTTATGCCGGCGCTCAAAAGACCTGCCACAAATGCGTTCCAATCCATACCATCCATACCCATAATACCAATGTCATCTGCCGTGAGCCAATAGTTTCTTAGATCCGAAGAGGAAGGGTTCTTAGCCTGGTTGAGGAAAAGAAAATCCCAGGAAAATAAGGCTAGAATAGTAGCCGGTTTAAGAACAGCATCACATCCATAAATAGGATCGACCCCTAATCTAACCTGAAATCCGTCCCCCACCAGCTAACCTATGAAAGAATTGAGCATAGGAAAAGATTCAAGGAGGCCATTCCAGACATTAGAAGATTTAAGAGTTTTCTTATTTGGCTTCTTGAACCATTCGATAATTGTCAAGCCATGAAGATATTTGTCTCGGATAACCATACCCCACAGACCCTCGTTGTTAAGTGCACACCACAAGCTTTTTAGATGAAGAGCGTGATACACCCAATAAATATTTATGATCACCCATCCGCCATCAGCCTTTGGACGAGCAATAGTATGCTAAGCAGTCAGATGTATTCCCAACTGTTCTTTATGAGCACTCCGCAGAAAGTTATAAGTGATCCTTCGAATGTGATGCAATATAGTGGATGGCACCTTGGCCAAAGTGAGCCAATAAATGGGAAGATTGGCTAAAACAAAGTTAATCAAAATCATACGTCCACCCAGTGATAAGCATCGGTAGTAACAAGGATGAATCTTTTTTTCAAACTCTCCGATAATCCATTGCCAATCCGAGACCCTCTAAGCATTAGGCTTGAGAAAATATCCTAGATATTTGAAGCCCTCCTCCAAAGCCTTAAACTCATAGGGGAGAATACCACTGATAAGATCACAGGTCCCAGCATCCATCTGGAAATAATAGAAACAAGATTTTGGTATACTAATGATCATACCTGTAGCCGAGCATAAGAGTTCAAGAATCGCCTTATAATGACTCCATTCCTCGAAAGAACCAGCTCCAAAGATCAATACATCATCCACGAAGAGTAGGTGTGTGATGAAATTGTGCCTTGAAGTCTTGATGACAGTGATCGACCACTGCGCCTTTGCCTTGTGTATGAGTCTGCTCAATCCCTCTATCACCATAAGGAAAAGTAAAGGTGATAGAGGGCATCCCTGCCTCAAACCACAAGAACCTTTGAAGAAGGAGAATGGTTTCCCATTGACAAGAACAACAAAATTGATAGAAGTGATGCAACCAAGAATCTAATTAGTAATCCCCAGATTCAACCCAGCATTTAGAAGAACAAGACGAAGAAATGACCAATCCACAAGGTCATAAGCCTTCACGAGATCAAGTTTAAAAACAAAGATGATCCAAAACTGGATTTAGCATAATGTATAGTTTCCTGTGCAGTTTCGATGGTATCAAAAATCAAACGTTGCTTAAGGAAGCCAAACTATTCGGAAGAAATACCTTTGGATAGTCCATCCCGGATGCGATCAGCGATAACCTTTGAAATGATCTTATACAGAAGGTTACAAAGGGATATCAGACGATAATCCTAGAATGAAGAAGGCTCTGAAACCTTAGGAATAAGTGAAATAAAAGTCGAGTTCAGGCCACCACTAACCCTACCAGTCGAACGAGCTTCCAAAACCAATTTGACCAACTCATTTGCCATCAAATCAAAAAAATTGAATATAGAACTCGACGGTCCACCCATCAGGACCCGAGATTTTATCTTTAGCCATCTTCTTGAGAATATTTGCAACCTCATCCAGGGTGACCGGTCTCCCAATAAGTTCATTATCTTCGTCGGAGAAAATACAGGGCATGTAATGTAGGACCTCCATTTGAGCACGCAGGTTGAGATCATTCGACTTAGTATAAAGTTTCTCAAAATGATCCCGAGCCACCCTTTCAATACTAGGTTGAGAAGAAACCCCACACCCATTCGGCTCAACAATTTCCCAAATAGTATTAACTTTTCTCCTCACGTTCACATAATTGTGAAAAAACTTAGAATTTTGATCCCCTGCACTAATCCATAGTGCTCTGCTCTTAAGCCGAATAATCTCCTCCTCCGAGCGCAAAATGGCAGCCAGTTCATTCTCCAAATATTGAATGATAGTTCCCTCAGGATCATGTAACAAACAGAAATTGGGATCAGAGTGATATTCCTGTATTTTCTCCTCTAAAATAAGCAGATCAACTTTCTGAATAAAAGCCTGATTACGAAGCCAAGGGATAACCAATGCCTTCAATGATCTAAGGAAAGCTGGTAGTGCCTCCATTGCCCTCCCACGAGGGTTAGACCAAAATAAAGCCCAATGATCATGAACCAGAGAGATGAATGCAGTTTCTGTAGACCATACATGACAATACTTGAAAGGGTAGCGATAAAGAGGAGGGCCAATCTGCATCTGGAGTAGAATAGGTTCATGGTCGGAGATACCGGCAGGAGCTATGCAAGATGAACACTTGTCCACCAAATGATATGATGATTCACTCACAAAGAAGCGGTCAATCCGGTTTGCAATATAATCTGCACCCTTTCAGCCATTAATCCATGTTGGAGCCAACAGTTTGGGTAGCACATCAATGAGACCATGGCCCGAGAAAAAGTTAAAAAACCAAGTCTGAAGAGGATCCCCCCTGGCCCGTAGACCCCATATATCTTCAACATTCAGAGTGAGGTTAATATCGCCATCAAGGATCAGATATTTTAAGGCCAACATACCGCTTTTCTCCAATGCACTCATGTAGGACTGTCTCTCCAAAAAAGGAACATAACAATTAAACCACTGTAATTCCATTCCCAACTCTCGATGTCTCCCAAAAAGGAAAATGCCGCCTACAACACGGAATGAGCGAAGGGAGAGTAGTCTAGGATTCCATGCAGCCAGCAATCCCCCGGAAAGTCCAGCAGAGTCAATAACAACAAAGTCCCAATCAGGTAAAAAACGCCAAAGAAACTCCTAGGCATTGTATCCAGAAGTCATAGTCTCTTGTAGGAAAATAATATCAGGATCATGAATCTTAAGAAGTATTCGTAGGGCTAGCAGTTTCGGGGCACCCCCAACCCCTCTAAGATTAAGAGACAAAAGGAGCATTAATGGACCTTTGATGGGGGTCGGCTCTGCTCTAAGAGGCCCAAAGGTATCAGAAATATCAGACGAAGAAGCTTTAGCCTGCTCCTCAACAAAAAGGCCATTACCCAAAACACTTGCAGCACCCCCCCAACCCAGACCTCCTGGCCAGGTCCTTTGGGCGACGGCCCCCATTTTTCTTCCTGAGTGTGACATTTGGGTTATCAGTCGAGAAAGATGTAGACCTATCCATACTTCCCGAGTAAACCGGTAGTTCCTCCTTCAGAAGCCCCACACCATGCATGGCATCCTGTATATACCTATCTGGGCCCAAATGTGTCATGATTTCATGCTTGTCAACCAGTAGCTGTGAGTCTGAAGATAACACAGGAGCACCACTCAACTGATGGGCCGATCTATTAGGAAGATCCCCACATTCCTTCAAAGTCGAGGTAGAGTTATCTTCCACATATTTGTTCCCATCACCGAGCTTTAACTTGGCCAGTTCCTGAGGCGAAAGGATGTCATAATAACTAGGAAATAAGGCATCAAGCTTACCCGAGGAAGTTTTAGCTTCATTCTCCGTCCCAGTAGTAGGAATACTACCCGCCTCCAATGCTAAAGCATGTTCAAATTTCGCGTTCCTAGGGCTTGATTGTAACTGAGACCCCGTACGCCTGGACATCTCAGGGAATTTTGCTTTTAGATGTCTTGCCTTACCGCAGGTATGGCACCTAAAGGGAACCCTCCAGTAATCTAGAGGTTGCCTAAAGACCTTCGAACCCCAATTGCCGATTATAAAATCCGGGAGACCCGATGATGTATCCATTTCCACCAGCACCCATGCAATCCGTTTATCTTCATGAAAGAGGGATTTGTCATCAAAGTAAATAAACCTCCCAAGACGGTTAGCGAGATCAGAAAAAATAGCCTTTGACCAGAGTTCAAGCGGGAAACCCTTCAATAATAACCACAGATGTGTTGTCTGGGCCACCTCGGTACTAGAGTTGAAGTCCGAATGCCATCGCTTTAGACAGAGTGATCCTTTGCCAAAAACCCAGGTCCGCCCAAGGATCATAGAAGCATGTTCATCATCCAAAAAATGGAAGACCACCCAATTGTTGACAAGAATATGGACGTGGGGACTGTAGGTGAGAATGGGTTTCCAATAATCATTGACCCAACTCAGTATAGTGTTCTGGTTGACTTCATCATAACATACCTTCCCAACCAGAGCCCTGGCCGACAGACTGAGTACCCTGCCGAGTTGAACATCGCTACCAACCATCATTTCAGGCTCGATGGTTCTTATCTTGTAACCTTTCTATGCTCGGTGTTTCCTAGCAACAACACCCTTACTACGAGAAGAACCCCCTCCCCTCCTATGAAGAATGTCAGGTTCAAAGTAAGGGCTCTCACTCGATTCCTCTTCCGACGAAAACCTCTCCTCTCCAGATAAAGAAAATAATGGGTCTTCCCCATTATTAGTGGATAAAGGGTTATCCACATGATGATTCCCCACATATTTTCCCCCAACAGTTGACCCTACCAAGGGCTCCACCATCATCACAACGACCCCACACAAACAACCAATAGAGTACCACAAGCTTCGATAAGACCTCCACACAAAAACCCACAAAATGCAGTAGAAACAACAGAGAAACGATAGTCCTATCAATGTGTGAACAGTCTAACCAAAAAACCAATGGTCAATACCAGGTTAACAAACACTACAGCCACCGCACGTTCAAACATCAGCACCACAAAACCTCCATCCAATACCTGTACCCCCCCCCCCCCCCCGACGCTGAGACCCTTCATGGCTTAAATAATACCATAAGAATACCAGTAAACCGCCATGAGACCCTGTATTCTACGAGAAGAATACCCTGTAAACCGCCATGTTTACTTCACAGGATTCGATCTCCATGTTTCTACAAACACTTGGTCATAGGGTTGATCTATAATCCGAGGTATAGAGTTTTAGAATAATTAACTAATCATAATTAATTCTAAATTATGATAAGTTTTATCATCTTAAACAACTACAACAACAAATAATAGAAAAAACACTTTTTCAAAAAAAAACGTCAACCTTCCATCCTTTAATCTTAAATAACCTAGAACTCTATTAAGTGGATTTCCTAAAAGGGCAAATTAACCCCTCAACGATGACAACTTTCTGCAAATTTCTCATTCTTTAAATTTATTTTATTTTTAAATATAAATTTGATTAAATTTATTTTATTTTTAAATATAAATTTGATTAAATTTATTTTATTTTTAAATATAAATTTGATTAAGTTTATTTTATTTTTAAATATAATTTTGATTAAATTTATTTTATTTTATATTTAAATATAGATTTGATCACATTTATTTTATTTTATTTTTAAATATAAATTTTTCGTTGTTAATAGAATATTAATTAAATATTTTAATAATAGTAATTTTATATTAATAGATATGAAGAGGTGTAAAAATAAGTTATTAAAATTTTAATAAAAATTAAAAATATATATATCAATTTTTTCCTTTCAAAAATATTTAATATAGTTTTTTTTTTTAAATTACATATATAAATTAAAAATATATATATATATATAAACTAAACAATTAAATAATTGTGAAAATAAATATTTATTTTATAAACCAATGATCTTCTAAATAACTTTAAAATGAATTATTTATTATTATTATTATTTGACATAAATTATTTTATTACCAGCTTTATTAAACTTTCAAGATATCTAAATAAATAAATTAAATAAAGTATTGAATAAATAAATTAAATAAAGTATTGAATTTTGATTGTGATATTAAAATATGAATTTGAATAAATATAGTAGTTGTTATGGGAGTTGGGACGGAGGGCTTGAACATTTAAGTAGGTCATAACTTTTAAATTAAATTACTTATTATAATTTATTTATTTAAATTTTTAGTATTTATATAAACGGTGGTCTAAATGATAATATGCATTAGTGTTATAATTCAAGGACAACACATCAAGCCGTTATATAAAGGGACAAAATTGTTATATTACATTTAAACTTAAAGCACTAATGCTATAATACATACAAAACACACCAATGTGTTACTTTAATGGAAAGCATTGGTCTCGCGCATTTAAAGAATATGTGTCGGTGCTTTCCACGGTGCTTTACATAAATGGAAAGCATCAATGTGGAATATTTAATGTGTATATGCACTAGTGTGCTTTGTATGAACATGCACTGATGTGTTTAGTCTATGTATGCGTACTGGAAGAAAGCCTTCAGTATAACCTTCGACTGCCCATATTTTTTTAGTTATAATAAATCTTTATTTCAACCTCCACCAAAATATTTATTACCATTTGTGGAGGTTTTAGTGGAGGGTTTTTTGATAATTTTTCCAAATATTTAAACATGAAAAATCTCGATTGGAAGGTGTTTTCCATGTAGTGTCTTGATAAATTACCACTTATTTAACTAGACAAAAACCATCCCTTTTTAGTTGTTAAGACCATGCCTACCGAACTAGTCATTGGACTTACGAATGGCCTAAGTGATGAATTCACTGTCCATTTGAGGCAAATGAGGTGGCATTGGAAAGGTATTGAGACAAGATACGACACAAAACAACAAAAATATGAATTTGAGGGTCTTTGATAGTAATTTTATAACCCTAAACTTTCCCCCCCCAAGACAAGCCTAAAACAAGGCATTAACTTGTGAAAGTTGTTTCTTGCTAACCAGATCTCACAACCTTGAAAACAATTTATATTGTTGGAAAGGTATTAGAGAGATATGTGATGTCGCTAGATCATAATTTTGATATAGGATTTTTAATTTGAACATAATTTGACTAGGAAATACAAGCTGTTTATTTTGGCACCGTAGGGTCTAGATAGCTTGAGACCTTCATAGATTGGGCATACGAATTCAGAATTAGGCATAAGAGGGGTTGTTGGAAATATTATCATAACCACTATAAGGTAAATCCATGTGTTTTTATACAATTTGAACATCAACGTTCATATAATTTGAACAAGACTTGCCTTCCATTAACCACTTTAGTGACTAGTGAATCGGGCCATCAATAATTTTTTTGCAAAGTATATAGTTTGTAAATCCTGAAATATGACCAGATTATCCTTGACACATAGATTGGTGATATTGGGGTGTTCTGGGACTCACAAATAACCCGAAGATCGCCCCCACAAGGCCTCAAAATATGGGGGTCTCAAACAAGCTGGCTTAGGTTGGTTTTCACCCAATTAATTTCCAATGAGGCTTGGTTGGAAACTATGGCCCTGATGGTTGTTGTAAATATGTCCCAAGTGGTGATAGCAAGCTAGAAAATACTAAACTATGCCATCCATTTAGCTTTACTACCTCAAAATTTGGTATAGGGGGCTTGACCAATCTGACACTCAACCTTTCAGAAACTGTCTCTAATCCCTAAATGACCCAAAGTGCTTATTGATATTCTTTGTTGCTATAAAAATTCACTATGAAACTTATCTCACTCATTGAAATTGACCCACTAATACTCTTTGAAGGGGAAAGAGCCATGATGAGAATGACTCCTACCACTTTCTTTGATTGGAAACTAAGTTTGAAAGATTGCTTGAAGCAACCATGCTACTGTCTTGAGAATATTTAACAATGTGAAACAACATGTTAAGCCAAAAACATATTTTTGGGTCAACACTAGGGCTTGTCTTATGGAGGGCCTGGAAATGCCTCTTATATTTATGTATAAAACAATCATTTAAAACCCTTCGAAGGGGTTACTCAAGGAATCCTGTAATGGACTTTTACTTCCCTTGTTGAATCTCTTCAAGGGTTTCTCTTATGTATGGTGTACTGGAGATTTTACCCCTAATGTTTAAGGGTCTATGTCATTTATAGGGTACACCCTTAATCCCCCTTCTGACCCTTTAATATCTCCTAGGACCCTCCCTCCCATTTTAGACCTTAAAAGATACATGTTAGGATTCTTTTCTTCCAAAACATTCCCTAGGCCACACAATCCCAAACCAAATTCCACATCCACAACTTATAAGCCATCACTAGATGACTTTCTCAAATTAAATACAAGACTTAAATTCTCCTTTCCATGTGTTAGCACCCAAAATGACCCTAGAGGTTGTGGGAGAAGGACACTTCGGGGTAACCACAAAACCACTTTAGACTGTACTTCTGACCTAGTACAGTCAGAGAGGGATCTCTCACTATTTACAAATCCTTCTAGCACAGGATATTTAATCAAGCACATTCAGAAGGTCAGATTTCTAACAGGACAGTTGGTTTTTAAGGTTTTGGTAAGATAATCACAAGAGAAACCATTGGGACATGGAGTCTAAAACATAACACATCCATCAAATAACAATGCTGCTGCATAGAATAACAAAACAGAGGCAAGGGTGCCACCCATTTGCAGTCAAAATGCTGTTGTCCGGTGATAAGGAGGAAATGGGAGATAGTCCATTGACATGAGCATCAAACTGGGATGAATTCAATGCCAACTTTAGAAGAAACAGTTGGTGGATATCTGAAAACGATAGCCAGAGCTTATGATTAAGAATTATGCACTATCCTACACTGATTTCAAACATGAAAAGAAAACATAATGAAGTAAAGTAACTGGATGCATGTTCACATAAGGAAATAAAACATACTACAACGTAAATACACATGAATCTTTGCCATAAACCAGCTTTAAGCACTGTAATTATATTGAAGATTACATAAAAAACAGAGCCAAATTCTCCCAGGTCTCAACCCACTGATTTTCCAACCCCTTGCTATCTCTACTACCTGGGAATTTATAGGCCCTTAGGCTCGAGATTTCTAACAGAAAACAATTATGGGTGTGCCAACATCCATATGGCTCATTCCACCACCTTTTGAAAGCTAATTACAACAAAGAATGAAAGTTGATAAAAAAACATGACCGAATTTGTAGGTGTCACTGCGTGATTGTGGATTATAATGGCCCCTGAGTAGCTGGCAGGCCTTAAGAGGCCTCAAAACTATAGGAATATTACATATTCGAGATAGACATATGTGACAGGAAACCAAATACCCTGAACAGGCCGCCACCTTATGCTGGAGATATTATGTGGCCTTGTTGGTCGAAGGAATTTACCACTTTGAGGGAATCATCTTTTGGTGTTTCTTCTATCGAAGGGGGAGGTTTCACTTCCTCAATGGGGATTATGAAATCTTTGAGAATCTCCGCAGTTTGGCAAGTGGGCTACTCAACCTCCTGGATCCCTTTCCTCCTCTTCCGCTGAGCTTTCATGGGCACTTGTCGCTCCTTGGGATCTTTAGGCTTGCTAGTTGAACTTTCATCTACGTGGTCAAATTTCACAGGGGATGAAGGAATGTGGTCCTCCTCCACATCAGACCATGCTTGCTCTAGCATGAAAATCACCTTGGCCTCTTGGTTTTCCTCCATGACTGAATCCTACCTGAAAATATCGGGGCTGATGAGTTTTCCACCCTTTCGATCATGGACACGGACAGTAAATGCTAGGGAATATGATATAATAAGATGATGATCAAGATAATTATCCGGCATGATTACTTGGAAGGAATCCTCACATGCAGCAGGATGATGACTGCGTTTCGGCTTGGCTTTGGGCAAGCTAGATTAGACTTTTGTGGCAGGTGAAATGGAAAATGGTGGCTTTGATGTGGCTCCTTTTCTTTGGGCAATGATTTGTATGCAGCAGAGGTGTCCTTTAACCCTTCATTCCTGTGATCGACTCAACACCGTCAATTTTGGTCTCCCCCGCATCCAAACTGTCGAATATAGTGGTCCCTACCGCACTTCGCAGAATCTGGGGTTGCTTCCCATCCACGCTAGTTCAATTAGCGAATTTACTCTCTGCTGTAGATCTGAACTCCATCGGATATGGGCCGTTGAAACCTGCGCCCCTCTACCAAAATTTCGCAAATATGAAAACGCCCTGTCATCACGCAAGTCATATCCACAAAGTATTTCCTGGCCGTTTATCTACATCGTCGACCGTTGATTTAACCCCCAACCTGCTTGTGGTCTACGCATGCTGCCTCCACTTAAACCAACGCCACTTTCTCCGCGAGATTACTTCTCAGTCGTGGATCCTCATTGCCCCGGATCGCTTCCCTCCATGTGTGTCCTTGTTTTACCGAGGCGGGATTTTTCCTTTTTTTAATTCTTTATGCCCTGTTCAGACCTATGCTTCAGTCATTTCATCCCTTGAGCTGAAAAATATTGATCAAGCTGCCCCATCTAGCATTCCTCAGGGCCACTTTGCTCCAACTCCTGAGGTTTTCTCCATTTATTTCAGGGTTTAACCCTCCATTTCATCCAGGTTAAAATTGGTGCTAACAACTGGATCCTATTAGGGATGCTATCCTCCCTGTGAGGTAGCAAAGAACCCCGCAGATCAGTGCCTTATCCATTGGGCCTTTCACATCACAAAATTTGCTACTTGCAACTCTTTATTAAAAACTGAAAGAAAAAAAACGAAAACTGTAACATACTACTGTGACTGGAAATGTTGAAAAGGTGCTCGCCATATAGAGCTTATTTATGCACAAACTACCCTACCCTATGCTACTGAAATGGTTGCAACCTCAAGTGATATGAAAATGCCAATGCAACCAATCCAGCAACTGATCCAACAGGCGAACTTTCCCATCATGATCAACAAAAATCATAAAATAATGACACATTGGCATGAAGCAATGATGATAGGTGTAATCATTTTGGCAAAAATGTAGCCAATCACCCCGATTGAATAATTTTTCCATGTAACCAGCTATTGGGTCATGAAAGGCATGATATCCTCCAAGTCCTCTGCCACTCCTTTGACATGACAAGGTTGTTCTAGTTGTAACTTACCAAGCCCCCTGTCAAGCTATGGTTTTACTTGCAGATTGGTATATTTACCTTGAAGGGAACTATGACTAATATTCCCATCTCCTTTGTCATTCAGGCTAAGTAAAGGTATTGAAGGTTCATGACAAGTTTCAAATGGGACTTGAAAATCATGTATGGTAGGTCCCTCGACCAATCCAACGGGACTAAAATAATCAACTTCATGCATACCTTTATGTTGTGGCTTTAGCTTGGTGACATGAGAGGTTGTTTCAATACATGGACTATCAACACTATCACCTCCATGGCTATTTAGAATCCCTGAGTTAAAAACCTGATTCCGCTATGACGTTTCAAAAGAAATTCCCTCCTGATTTTCAAAGGGATTAGAAAAAAGAACTCCCTCCTGGAACAAGGATTCTGGGCCTGAATGATATGAGGAAAAAATAGACTGACCCTCATGGTTCCCCCCAAGAGGGCTTATTATCTATCCGACTCGCTGAGTGTATACATTAAATTCGGGAGAAATAATAAGAAATTCTGTATGGATACCACAATCTACTTTAGCTTCGGCCAAAAGAGAAACCTTTGCTTACTGGAAGTCTTCATAAGCATGCTGATAATTAGCTTCTTCTCTCTCTTTTTGATGGGGGCAAGGTTTTCCATGCAAGGCCCTCGATCCTCCTTCATTCATGACCTTAAAACCTTTCTTTACTGCATCAAATGATCCAGAGCAGAAAGGCAGGGTACTATCTCTCTCAGGATTAATACCTCTATGGTTCTCAATGGTGAAATTAGGAGCTATAATTGAGTCCCTTCCCATGGTGGGCTCTTCTAAATAGTGGAACTGATTATATGGCTACCCATTCTTCTCATTTACCTCTAGAATTTTTATGACCTCTTCCTCCCTGTATTCATCATATATAGGTGGACCGAAACCTTCTGCAAGACCTTGCACCACAGAACTTTCAACATATTGATTGCAATCTACATAAAACAAACCAGCATTATCCTCCTCTTGTATTTTACTAGGCTGATCATCTTTATGTTCATCATGGAAAGGATGGGAAAGAAAAACAAATTTTTCTTGTTCAAATCCCTCCTCACACTCTAATTTTCTTCCCATTCCACCCCCACTGCCTTGCTATGAAATTTTTCCAGACATCCTAAGATTGTCTTCAACCTCCAACGAATCAATGAACATCTGATGCAATGTGGAAGACCTTCTTTCCGAAAGAAGGAAAGACAATTCAGGAGGAAAGATAGACGCATAATGCAATTTGGTAGCATTGTATAGGGGCTAGATTTCCTTTGGCATGTTATAATAAAAGCTTGCAAACCTTCTGTTAAAACTAGACATGGTTTCACCTTCTTGTCTTTTCATGGAATTAAACTCTGAAAGCACTTGGTCCAATGATCTTCTTCTACCCCAAAACTCTAGAAAGACATCAGAAAACTCTTCCCATGTATCAATAGATTTAGGCTGCAAGTGCTTAAACCACTTCTTCACATCTCTTTGGGGACTTGGAAAAATCCCTCATACAAACATCATCATGCTTTATTTAAAAAGGTCCAGAAAATGCTCAAAACCTTGGACATGTTTCTCAGCTGTAAGGCTTCCATCTTCTCCATCAAAAACATGGAGGTATTTATGGTATTTGGGAGGGTATTCATGAAGAACAGGGAGTAGCTTCAAAGGGCTATATCTCTGCTGAGGTCTAGAAGGTAAAGGAGTATGTACAGGAATAATGTCATCAGTCTCAATCCCATGGGGTTTGCATGGCTGATTATGGATCTCACGTGGCTCAAAAGAAGGAATAGGGTTAGCTTTAGGAATGAAAGAAGGATGTACATTTGCAATATCTAATGAAGAATATACAACGGAGGCTCTCTCATGACTTAGGGATCTTTGGTGAAACAAAAATTCCTTGATACATACACATGGGGATAAAAGGAAATCCATGCAGAAGAATTAGATCTCTTTGCATAAATTAATACTTTAATACTTGAATCCTAATTCATCCATACTTCTGTCAGCTGGGTTCATTCTCCAGTGGAGCTTGCAAATGGGATTGAATCATGAGTGGAATCGCCATGAGAGATTCAACATCTCAACCTTGACATGGAATCATCAATCTCCCCAGTGGAGTCACCTTCATATTGAAATCTTAATGAGTGGAGTTGCCAGGTGAAAGATACACAACCCTCTTTGACATTTGACCGTTGTTCACCATCAACAATCAAATATGAAACTCTTTGTCGTTTTTCCCAGGGACAATATAACCCTCGTTCCCCGGCAACGACGCCATTATGTTAGCACCCAAAATGACCCTCGAGGTTGTGGGAGAAGGACACTTTGGGGTAACCACAAAACCACTTTAGACTGTACTTCTGATCCAGTATAGTCAGAGAGGGATCTCTCACTATTTACAAATCCTTCTAGCTCAGGATATTCAATCAAGCACATTCAGAAGGTCAGATTTCTGACAAGACAGTTGGTTTTTAAGGTTATGGTAAGATAATCACGAGATAAACCATTGGGCGATGGAGTCTAAAACGTAACACATCCATCAAAAAATGTTGCTGCATAGAATAACAAAACGGAGACAAGGGAGCCACCCATTTGCAGTCAAAATGCTGTTGTCTGGTGATAAGGAGGAAATGGGAGACAGTCCATTGACATGAGCATCAAACTGAGATGAACTCAATGTCAACTTTAGAAGAAACAGTTGGTGGATATCTGAAAACGATAGACAGAGCTTATGATTAAGAATTCTCCACTATCCTACACTGATTTCAGACATGAAACAAAAACATAATGAAGTAAAGTAACTGGATGCACGTTCACATAAGGAAATAAAACAGACTACAACGTAAATGACACATGAATCTCTACCATAAACCAGCTTTAAGCACTGTAATTATATTGAAGATTACATAAAAAACATAGCCAAATTCTCCCAGGTCTTAACCCACTGATTTCTCCAACCCCTTGCTATCTCTACTACCTGGGAATTTATAGGCCCTTAGGCTCGAGATTTCTAACAGAAAATAGTTATGGGTGTGCCGACATCCATATGGCTCAGTCCACCACCTTTTGAAATCTAATTACAACAGAGAATGAAAGATAATAAACAAACATGACTGACTTTGCAGGTGTCACTGTGTAATTGTGGATTATAACGACCCCTGAGCAGTTGGCAGGACCTAAGAGGCCTCAAAACTATAGGAATATTACATATTCGAGATAGATAGATGTGACAGGAAACCAAATACCCTGAACAGGCCGCCACCTTACATTGGAGCTATTACGTGGCCTTGTTGGTCGAAGAAATCCTCCACTTTGAGGGAATCAGCTTCTGGTGCTTCTTCTATCGAAGGGGGAGGTGTCACTTCCTCAATGGGGATTATGAAATCTTTGAGAATCTCTGCAGTTTGGCGAGTGTGCTGCTCAACCTCCTGGATCCCTTTCCTCCTCTTCCGCTGAGCTTTCAGGGGCACCTGTCGTTCCTTGGGCTCTTGAGGCTCGCTAGCTGAACTTTCATCTACGTGATCGAATTTCACAGTGGATGAAGGAACGTGGTCCTCCTCCACATCGGACCATGCTTGCTCTAGCATGAAAATCACCTTGGCCTCTTGGTTTTCCTCCATGACCGGATACTACCTGAAAATATCGGGGCTGATGAGTTTGCCACCCTTTTGATCATGGACGCAGACAGTAAATGCTGGGGAATCTGATATAATAAGATGATGATCAAGATAATTATTCTACATGATTTCTTGGCAGGACTCCTCACACGCAACAGGATGATGAATGCATTCCGGCGTGGCTTTGGGAAAGATAGATTAGACTTTCGTGGCAGGTGAAATGGAAAATGGAGGCTTTGATTTGGCTCCTTTTCTTTGGGCAATGATTTGTATGCAGCAGAGGTGTCCTTTAACCCTTCATTCTTGTAATCGACTCAACACCGTTGATTTTGGTCTCCCCCACATCCAAACTGTCGAATGGTGTTGCCCCTACCGCACTTCGCCAAATCTGGAGTTGTTGCCCATTCGCGCTAGTTCAATTAGCAAACTTACTCTCCTCCGTAGATCCGAACTCCATCGGATCTGGGCCGTTGAAACCTGCGCCCCTCTACCAAAAGTTCGCAAATATGAAAAGGCCCTTTCATCGTGCAAGTCATATCCACGAAGTATTTCTTGGTCGTTGATCTACATCGTCGACCGTTGATTTAACCCCCAACCTACTTGCAATCTATGCATGCCGCCTCCACTTAAACCACTGCCACTTTCTCTGCAAGATTAATTCTCAGCCGTGGATCCTCATCGCCCCGGATCGCCACCCTCCATGTGTGTCGTTGTTTAACCGAGGCGATATTTTTCCTTTTTTAATTCTTTATGCCCTATTCAGACCTATGCTTCGGTCATTTCATCCCTTGAGCTGAAAAATATTGATCAAGCTGCCCCATCTAGCGTTGCTCAGGGCCACTTTGCTCCAACTCCCAAGGTTTTATCCATTTATTTTAGGGTTTAACCCTCCATTTTATCCAGGTTAAAATTGGTGCTAACACCATGGTCAAGGTAAGCATTTCTTTTCCCTATCATTGGAACCCTAGAGAACATCTTAACCCATTGTCCCCTCTCCTTGTGGGTTTCTAATAATTTCTAAGAGTGTGGGTTGAGGTTCCTTTTCCTTTGAACTCACAATAAATTGCTCGTAAAGAAAAATAATATTAAATATTTTATCGTTGGACTTACTAGGGATGATTCCACTACCTTTTCTAAGGTCAGTGCACTAGCTTCCATGACTAAAGCCTCTATATGTAACGGAATCCCTACAGGTCCCATGATCAACAATTTCTTTGAACCTTAACCTTTGAATCTAGAGCCTCTTCACATTGTGTATGTACCTCTTAGATTGATAGGGGGTTCCCCAACTCCCCATATTCCATGTTGATTAGCTTGGCTCAACTAAAGATAGTGGCTCTGAGATCCTCCCTTGTCCCCCCTTCAAAATGAACTAGGTTATATTTAATGTCTTCTTCTGACTCCTTAAACTCTCATTTCTTCCTCCACACCTTCTTTATAAAGGACATTGAACAATCAACCAAAATATTCCCATATGCATGAGATTGAGAAAACTTAAATTAAGGAAAATTCCAATAGTCTAGTTATTGCTTATGGACAATATCATCGACCACCATCTATAACTATCAATCAAATCTTCACTCATGTCAACTTCAACTAATATCCTAGCCACATAGCAATAAGCACTTACCTTGAAACATTCATCACTATCTATTGTTTTTCCCAAAGCATTGTCTATTTCATTCATAAATTTGGAATACTGCATCTCCATGGGAAATAATAGTATTTTAAATCATGTCAACATTCTTTTATCACCCTCCAACCCTAGATCAAAACACACAACCATGGCTTAAGTATTGACAGGAAGGTCATTCCTCACAACCACATCCCTCCAAGAACCTATTTAGAGTCTTATTCAGATAGAGATAGCAAACCAATCCATGCTCTTGAAGAAGATAAAAAATTGGCCCATACCCAAGAAAAAAAACTAGAACCTTTAGATCTAGTCATTGAAAGAATGAAATAAGATATGTTGACTAGGCATGGAATTTTCCAATTATGATTTTACCAAAATATTCCAATGCTTGATCTACCCTAAGATATTCACCCAACACCGTCCTCACTATTGATTTATTCTACTTCACGACTTTCTTCACACTTTTCACCTTTGTTTCTTTTGTGTTGTCGAAGAAATAACTATCAACTCTCTTCACCTCTCTAAGGGATTCAAGATCCAAACTTGGTTCCATAAAACTAGAACCTTGTAAGTAGATATTTTCCTTTGAACTATCCCCTATTGATTGAATCTTTCTCCGAGTGATTCACACCAGAACTAATTTAGGAAACCTTCCTAGATATCCCTAATTAAAGAATTGTGAGACTAGGAACCCTCTCCTTATTACTCCCTCCTTCAAGCCCAAGTTGTCAACCCACAAGCCTTCCACTCCAATTGTAGATCCTACTCCAGGTGGACACCATTCTAACAGATCGTCATAAAGGTAATTGGCAAAGCCTACATAGACAAGACAAGGACAAAACCTATCCACTTCTATTTAATTTTCTCAACTTTTCTCCGAGCCATTCCTTCCATTTATCCCTTTTGAGATGTAATCACATTCTCCACCTAGGAAAAACGAGGGGATCTTCACAACCTTGTATCCACATCACCATGTAATAATTATCAATGTTAATTCAATTTCATATTCTAATATCATAATCAAAATTCAATACTTGATTATCGATTTTTTAACGTTGTGTGAGCAATCAAGATTGGAGAGTGAGGGAGTCTTCAAACCCTCCATCCCACGCCGTAGCAATTAGCAATGTTTATTCAAATTCATATTCTAATATCAAAACAAAATTCAATACTTTATTTAGTCTACTGAGACGAGGTTGGACACTTTAATGAAGTTTTTAATAAATAATTTGTCTTACATAAATAAACAAGAGCCACGAGGTGGCAATGTCCCCGACATTGCCCCCTGCTCTGTTTGTCGTCAGCTATCGGTAAATAGCTCTTTGTTGATGGAGATCAAGACATGAATTAATTAGTTGAGAAGCAATTGTCCTCTTGTTAATTTGATCATTAAGCCACATAGCTTAGTGAAAAAATCTAATTTGTATCAAAACATATTGTGACAAACTGTGTTTAAAATTGTAACGGCCTTCTTCCTCCTCCACCACCTTCTATCAAAACATATTGTGACAAACTCATTCTATACTTGTATATGGGCTATGATCAATAAAAAGATAATGAGTCAAAATTTTGGATAAATTTGAGCATATTAATTATATATGCATCATGATTAATAAGATTTTGCATAATAGGGAAGATATAATTAATAAAGTTAATATCATTTTTCTTAACACCCATATTAATTAAAATTAAAGTAAAAATAATTGGATGTATTTATATTCTCATTTATTATTTAATATAAAATAGTTAATTAAATAAATTTATTTAATATTCTTTTCTTTTTAACTTGAAAATCTATAATGTTTCATAACAAATATTCAAATTAAAAATACAATCTTGTATATAAGAATCATACAAATTTTCATCATTATTTTAAATAATTAATCATTAATAAACAATCATTTTGTCAACCAAATCATGTATCTTCGATTTCGATTATAATTGTGTAGTCAATCAGAAATTCATATGATTTCTTCACAAATTTCCATTACAAGAAAGCGTTTTGACCCTATTCACACCAATTTGTGACATCGAAAAGGAGCATTTGCTATAATAGTTCAAAACACATCATATTTCTCTTGCTGGATTTTCACAAAGTTCCCTTCATTAGAGTGAGAGCCCACTTTAGAGTGAGAGCTCACTTTACGGGTCTTTTCGATTAGCTTCTAATAACCGCTTCAGTAGCTGTATTTGAATGTGACTGGTTGGGACAAAAGAAACTAGATCTCTACTTAGCAAAAATGACTTTTCTTTAAAAAAAAAATAAAAAACAATAGTGAAGTTGGCGAGAAACAAATCAGAATTTCCACACATAAAACATAGCAAAATCTATAAATTGCTAATATGAATAAAGCTTACTGTCAACACAACAAACAATTAAAAGAATAACCAATGTTTGAACAATTGCTACAATCTCTTTTAATCCTATAAACAACCTTCTAAGGAATGGATTCCCATAAGTGCTTCAAGTAGGAAAAAATGGGAACAACACTACAAATTAAAGGGTGTATACCGGCTTGACATTACCATTTATGGAAAGCCAAGAACTCAGAAATAGACATTGCAATCTAGACTTTAGCCAAAGTAAATTTATGCATGAAAAAGTATAGTTATATAAATCTTTCTGAAACGTTTTAGTGTAGCAGGCTAAAAGGACTTGTAAAATTAGTGCCTCAAGTCCACTTCATAGTCAAGAAAAAAGTCTCCATGTTTCTACAAATGGAAAGAAGTGAACATATTGACAACATGCCGATCAATGAATTACAGAACATGCCACCAAATTTGAAGATGCCTAGCTGAAAGCCCCCGGCGAATTCGAATGTGCTTTTATCTTGCAATGAAATTAATCATCTGACAAATATTTTTATGGATTGTTTTACAATGAAATTAATCATGGCTAGAATTGGTTAGATGTGGTTTGCATATTATCATGCACGGAACAAATTGTACTTTTTTTAAAATGTTAGAAGTAGTATACCCTGACGTTGTACAAACCATAGTAGCATAATTCGAGTACGAATACGGATTCGAATACGATTCGATACGGAAAAAATACGTAATGAAAATATCTAGTACGAATAAAATACGAAAGTAGCTTGCTTATATATAATATTTTTAATCAAATATTCACAAATATTTCATAAATATACATAGACATTCATATAATAAAATTTAACATATATTTAAAAAACAAAAATATAAAAGCTTAACAACCTCGGAAATGGAAGTGTGAGAGAGGGAAACTACTTATTTATAGTTATTTTAATGAGTAAGCATGCAATTGAATGGTATTTTTGTTTTATAGTGTTTAAATAATTAATGTTTTATTCTTTCTTTCTTTAAATTGGTTTTCAAAATTTAATTCTCCACTAATATTCCGTATCCGTATTACACCTACAAAGAATATTCGACGAATTCGAATTTATTCCGAATTTCCGTACACGAAGTACCAATACGGCCGAATTATGCTACTATGGTACAAACCATTAAATCGAGTTTTAATAAAAAGTTCATATTGGAATATTTGTATTAAGTGAAGTTGGTGATGCTTTCCACATAGACGTTTCTGCGTCAACACTGGATGCGAACTTGACTTGACAACAACATTAATTTAAGTACTTTGTTATTAGAAGTTGATCAATCTACAGATTTGAGCGTTAAAGTTCAAGGTCGTGGAAAGGTGTTTTGTTTTGCGGTACTAGATGTTATCATTTTAACTCATTTATTAAACAAACCAATAACTAGCCATCAGTATATTTATACCTGGGATACTCCAGGGTCCATGCATATGACTGTGCCGGGCATGCAAACATAAGAGAGGCTGAAAATACATACAAGAAAAATAAATAGATGCTGAAAATACAAACAAGAAAAATAAATTGTTGAGTGGCAAAACAAAATAAATTCATGATTATGCAAGAAAAAAGCTCTCATATGCCATTTATGTAATCTTGACTGACTTAAATTATGCTATACGCTGCCCCCTAACTTCATTGTTCTCTCCCATCGGCATATCTTATTGGTACAAACACCTTCTCTCTTCTTTTTAGCACACACACCTCCTGTTTTCTTTTTCTTTCTTTATTTTATGCTTTCTTTTCCCAATCTATTATGCCAAAAAAGAATTTTCACTAAATAACTCTGTACAATCTAAGACTAAAAGCATTATACTAAAGGTGACATTGTGATTCAAACACCATAAAATATGCAATTCCAAATAGAAATTAACAACTGCCTAGGCATTGTAAAGATTTAAGTTCTTGTATGCCAAACTAATAGCCAACCATCAATATAAATTATACAGGGAGTAGTAGTAAAGCTTTAAGATTGTGTATACCAAACTAATAACTAGCTATCAATATATGTATACATGGGGTATGGGGTAGTAGTAGGGCATGGTGCATGCCTCCCAAGCCACAATGAGAATAGGGGAGCCTAATGAGCATGGATTTATGCTTGAGGTCTAAGCTTTTCTATCTTAAAATCAAAGGAAACAATGCCAATAGTATTATTGCTAAATTTATTCGGTAAAGGACAATCTCAAACAAAACAAGAGATCGAAGAATCTAGAGAGTTACATGAGTTAGTTAGCTTGTTGTATATGTACCAGGTCCTGAAAAAATTTCATTTTTTATTTATCTTTCTTTACTCACTTTCCAGAAGAACCAGTCATTACAGACACTATAACAATCCTAAGAAATCTTCTCACCTACAAGAAGAACAAGAGTCATTATAGACATAACAATCCTAAGTAGTGACTCGGAACATAATGATTTCTAACATTCCCCATAAGCTTCCTGTGCAGTTAAATTGAATTGGTGTTGTCCTTGATCCTCCCGCTAGGGTTTTCATCGTTTCCCATATATATATTTTCATTTTGATGATGATTCCCATGCCCTCTAGAGTCTGACAAAGCTCCAAAAATTGGCTCCCACTGTGGGAAATCACAAAGCTCCTTCATTCCATGACACTCTACGAGATCAATAGCTTCTTCTTTCTAATATTTCCAGTGTTATGCTCATTCAAGTGCGGAATTTATCTCGAACAAAACTTCTTCGTGCAAATAAATCCCCTTTTATTTTCCCTTAATTCGATTTAATTGTTAAAACCTCAATCACCTGGGATTTTATTTCCTACAAATAGATAAATTCAGTTGCGTTCCCCAACAAATCTCTAAATTCTTCACTTAACACACTTCTTTAATTTCAATCTCTTCTTATAAACCAACTCCCTCCTGTTTAGCTTCCTCTCTACCTTTGAAGTGCTTCCAGACTCCTTTCATTTCAACACTTCACTTCCCAAGGTTACTGTTGAATTATAAAACATTATTTACGGTGGTTCAATTGTTGGGTTGATGCGAGAAGGATAAAAGATAAAAACATCATGGCATGGAAACTCTGCAAATAACAACTAGATCGCAGAGTTAAATACTGAAAGACTGCGCTGTGGAAGCAGGAGCGATATAGTTTAAAGAGAACAGTCACAGAGCAAGGTCTTTAGGTAAATAATATTATTGATGACAATTGGTTTCTAATGATATTCGCAACTGGTGCGTCAACTCCATCTCTGCCTAATCGCCGCCTAATCCAAATTATCCAGCATTTAGGTAGGTCTAATTCCTCTTAAATATGGCATCGTCTTTAAAAAGGTAATAAATAGGGTTGTTGGTTTGCGCTTAGCATAAATTCCAGTTATAGAGATCTTAAATCATAGATCTGACTGCTATTACAGTCTGGTAGGCTCCGTTGGTCTCTGTGGACTTCAGAGGGAAGTACATAGTAAAATTGTTTCCCAATATAAATAAATTAGTTTATTATTCTATGTTTCCTTCTCGAGCAAGACCGCAGACCTGGTACAGGTCATGGTTTTCATGGCCATGCAGGTTGACCTAAAGCCCGAGGGAAAGGATAGAGAATGCAGGGGCATCGAAGCCCTTAGGGTGAACCCTGGTTTTCATACTTGAGCAGGAAGACTCAAGACAACAAATTATTTGGAGACGTCTCAGATTACCTGATCACAAAAGAACACCTAGAGCATGCAGTTGAGCGGCGTTTCCTACCAGAGAAGATGCGAGTCTACTTAGGTTACATTCTGGAATTTGTATTCTTGATTCTTTGGACTTGCTTATGAGGAAGCGGGGCACCAATGGGACTCATGGACTCCCTTCCTCCTTATCCATGCTCTATCTTCTACAACTATCTAAACAAGCCCTAAATTACCTCTAATGCATTAGACTGGAGGATTGGTCTTGGTCATTTATCATGTTCTGGAGTGATACCTAGACTCCACCTGGGCTGCATGCACCTAGAATGGAGGATTGGTCCTGATCATTTATCATGTTCTGGAGCGATACCTAGACTCCACCTGGAGGGATGCATGCACCTCGACAGTAGCTACTCTATCGAATAAGCAAATCGTTGTCAGGATGTGAGAGCTAGGTAGGGAAGGGAGCAATGGACTCGATGCCTGACACTATGCAAATGTGAGCTGTCATGAATAAATATTTTAGAGCTTCGAGAGTGCATTATTTGCAAGCCACTCTCTTAATCACCATTCAAAAGACTATGACAAAAATCCTCTGTCCAAGTGACGTCATCCCGCCGCCCCCTCCCAGAAAGGGAAAAACGAGGATGACCTCATGACCTGCCGCTAATAACAATTCAAAAAATAATATTTTTAAAAATTTAGTTAAATAAAATATATTTTCAATTATGGGTCAACTATAGATTGGAAGAAAAATTCATATACCTAGGGACAAAATAATAGGGATCAAGTGAAACATAGATGATGCCCTTAGGGGGCATAATAATAAGTAATTTACTTTAAAAGTTATGATTTACTTAAATGTTAAAATCCCTCCCTCCCTTTTGCCATAAATTTTAATATTATAATCAAAATTCAATATTTTATTTATTCTATTTAGATATCTTGACAATTTAATGAAATTCATAATAACATAGTTTGTTTTAAATAATAATATAATAAATCATTTAATTTAAAGGTTATGATCTATTTAGGAGATCATTAGTTTATAATAAATAGTTTAATAGTTAAATGTTGAGCAGAGAAAGAACCTTGTCTCACAAACAAGAGGGTCTCATTGGAGTTTGAGTTATTGGAGTTATGACTTTGAACTTGTGCCTAACCTAAGAAATGGATCTATCAAGCACAGAGAGGGATCCAATTTATTGAGGTGTAAATTTTTTTTTTTATCTTAAATTTTTTTACACATAAGAAGAAATTTACACCTCAACATATTTGATCATGTGCATGATATATCTAAGTTTAAACTAATGTGCTTTGGCCCATTATGGGGGAGCTGTTCTCATTTATGGTAACATAAAGTTACATTACAAAAAATAAAAATTAATTAAAAATCCATGTAGACCTATAAAATAAAAAATTTAAACTTAAACCTTGATCTATCAAGCAAGAGAGGGATCAAATTTCTTGAGTTTAAGATTAAAAAAAATTACACCTCAAGAAATTGGATCCCTCTCGATGCTTGATAGATCCCGGTTTAATTAAGATGGATCTATCATGATTTTAACGAACCGTATGTTACATAAAGTTACATACCATCACAAATTACAACATCTCCCCCATACTAAATTGTAAACCATTTATTTAAATATTAGGAAAACTAAATATTTAAAAAAATATATATTTTATTAAATTTTTAACAAAACCATTTTTTTTACAACTCTTCATATCTATATTAATATGAAATTATTTTCATTAATATATTTAATTAATATTCTCTTCAACACTAAAATAAATAAATTTGAAAATAATTATAAATGTAAAGATAATGATAAAATAAATAAATTTGAAAATAATTATAAATGTAAAGATAATGATAAAATAAATTTAAAGATAATGATAAATTTGCAAAACAATATAATATTTTTTTAAACAGTTCTGTTATGTTATTTAAGATTAAAGGGCTTTTTACTTAACAGAGTTGTGTTATGTTATCTAAGATTGAAGGAGTGAGTGTTAATGTTTTTAGAATTTTTTTAAAGTTAGGGTAGTTGTTTTAAAGATGACAAAATTTATTATAATTGAAAATAATTATCATTGGTTGGTTTCGATTAAGTTAAATTCTCCAAATTCATAGAAAGCCATAAAAAAATCATTTTAAACTTAAAAACACAACACACAACAGATTAAACTTCCACTTTACTTCTGAATCTTAAACAATTTGTAAATCTTAACACATTTAAATGTGGTAATTATAACTAAATTGTTAATAAAAATAAAAACCATTCAATCCTGTATCGTTGTACCTATGTATCTTATATGGCAATCCTGAAAATTCTGTGGACAACTATCATATAGATTTCTACAAAATAATAACGGCATACTGTACATAACTAAAATGACATGTATTTATATGTAATTAGTTTCTGTTTTTTTCTTATTTTTTACAGTAAAATATTAGTTTTCAAATGCTTTAAAGCATGATCTTCAATCACGGTCTACATTGTACCTCAATATTTTCCACAATCTTGTAGCATAATACTACCAAACTATGTTACCAGAAACGAGAAATGGGAAACAACATGAACGTATGAGAAACAGAGTTTTCAGGTTTCGCATATAAGAAACTAGGAGAGAGAAACAATAAAATTGAAGGGGAAGAGCGAAATATGCGACTAAGAAATGTATATAACAATAACTACATATATTCTGATGATTGTAGATATATCTCAATTTTTTTTAGCAAATCCTATAGAAAATGTCAAAATAGAAATGTGATGGAAATAAACCTAATAATCTATATGATCAAATATCATTCACTAAAAGTGTTTTTATGCTTCTCAACAGTGTAAAAAAATTGAATATTATAAAAAAATAGTAGGAAAAACACCACTAGCTATGCCAAATCTGAATTTTGTTAAGAGTATGTGGACATCTTTAGAGCTCTTAGCATCAATAACATCTGAATTTTATTGAGAATATGTGGACATATCTAGAGCTCATAGCATCAATAACAGAGACCGGCCTTTGATTCCATGTTCCTATAAAATTCATTTTCCATTATCCTCAAATCACCCTTATAGCTTTAAATATATATACACTCTGTAACTATTTAATTTTCAAATACTTAATAAATATATTTATATAAAACTAGAATTTAATAATTACAAAATTGAAAACTATCAAACAATTTTAGTTAAACCTACAAAGCATATATTTTTTAACCATTGCTACTTTAAAAATTACATGACAAGAGGAGTTTATATTTATATGGGAACACAAACATTCTAATACACCAAAAGTCCTATTTCAGTGAATAACAAAAATATAACCCTAATCTCTCTTAAACATCTCGCCACTTTAAATATGGATCTATATGAGATATAAGGTAAATAAAATTGGCTCCATGTCCAATTCAAAACGTTCTAGACTGAAATCTTTGTTGCACATAGTATCATTTGCTCGGACGCACTATCAAAGACCAAACAAAATGAATTGATAAATATACAATACCTACAAGCATTTCATTTTTAGAATTGTCCCGGCATTGACAGCAATAATGACAAGAAGAATAAAGTTGCACTAAACCAAAGATTTAACATAAGTGAAGAAATATAACACTCTAATATCTACGGCCATGCTTATTGTGAATTCTATGGGTAGATAAGAAATTAAAGGAAACGGTTCAAGTGCAAGGGCTGCAAAAATGTCCCCCTTGGAATGAAGTTGATCATTCGAATCTGCGTATACTCTGATATATAAGTTTGCGAAAATTGAGAAAAGCCCGAGCTATGAGAAATTCTGGGCAGTTGTCTACATTAAGATTTGCAAAAGATTTTCCATCCAGAGGATTTTGTAAAACAGAGTATGAGACCAGTTTAGAAGAGAAATCTCAAAAGGGAAACAGTGGATAAGCCCTAATAAATATAAAGCAAGACCGATAAGCCAAAGGGAAAAGGTGAAAAAGGTATAATAACGGAAAAAAGGTATAATAAGGGACTAGCGTCTAGCCCTAGCCCACTGTCATAGGGAAATGCAAAATAATGACTCACAATCAATATGAAACAGGGGACAATGCCAGACCTGAAGAATGGAGAACATAATTCAAGTAAGATAAAGAACATTGAATATTGCGGAAACATGAATTAGAAAGGAATAAAAACCTAGTAATATTCGTTCCAACTCCAGGCTTGAACTCCAAGCCAGCCGCTCCACCCAAATATCTTCACTTCAATGCAGGCATCAAACAACACTCGGATTTTATTCAACAATAAAAGGGAGCATAACATTCTTTTAAGCATATTTGCAAATAGGTTGCAGTGGGAAACTTCCTTCCCAAGTTTCACAACTGCACAGCATTTAATGGTCATTACGAATTCTTGTGGCTGCTAGGATAATTCAATTCTGCGGCTTTAAAGGAACCAGAAGCATAACCACAAATATTTTCCCTTCCATCTAACTCTTCCAACAGAACACCACCCCAAGTAGTGTTAGATGCATCTGTTTCAATAATCAATTTACCCGTTCCCCGAGGCAAATGAAGAGTAGGAAGATCTTTTACTCTGGCTTTTATTTTCTGAACAGCCAAAGTCATTTCTTCAGACCATACAGTTGGTTTTTTCTTCAATCTCTGCTGCAAACAATGAATATCAGAGGCTTGACCTCTATAGAATGGTATGATGTAATTTAGGCTTCCAAAAAACCTTTGCAACTGAGTCTTATCAAGAATTTTATCTGGAAAATGTTCAAACGACTGGAGAACATGCTGCTGCAGAACAACTTGACCAGATTTAATACGAAAACCAAGAAAATCCATCTCAGTTTTTTCGACTTCCATTTTTTATGCAGATAAGACTAAACCATGTTTAAAAACAAGCTCATAAAATCTCTGAAGGTGTTTCACATGATCTTGAAGATTTTTAGAGCAAATGAGAATATCATCAATAAAAACTAACAACCAGGGAATATCCCGAAAGATATCTTCCATCCTCTTTTGGAATTCAGATGGAGCATTGTTTATTCCAAAGGGTATAACCTTCCACTGGTATTGACCATGAGGCACTACAGAAGCTGTTTTAAATCGATCTTTTGCCTCAATACCAGTCTGATAAAAACCAGATTTTAAATCAAACTTGCTGAACTGTGCAGCCTGTAATTTTCTGCAGTAAGCTTGATTTATCAGGTAGTGGGTATCGAACTTTCTGAAGTACAGCATTCAAGGGCTTATAATTTACCACTAACCTGGGTTTTCCTCTTTTCTGCTCAGAGTGCTTATTCACAACAAAGGCTCTACAAGCCCAAGGGCTTTTGGATGGTTCTATCAAACCTTTGCTTAACAATTCTTGAATCTTTTTTGAGAAGAATTCCTTTTCTGAAGGACTCATCAATCTAGCAGATGCTTTCATTGGCTTGATTTTCTGCAATGGATCAAATGTTAGAGAAACAAAATATTTCTCTCTAGTCCAGAAAGCATTTGGACTCTTAGAACAACAATTTTTGATCAATTTCTCTTTGATCGTAGCAACAACTTTATCACCATGCATTTCTGCATAGGCTAAGCATCTTTCCATTTTGTTCAAAGAATTGACTGACTTGACCTGACCTGACTCAATTGGGATAGGTTTACATTTAAGTACAGGATTAAAACTTAAAGGGACTGACACAACTTTTCCCGAGACTGTACATGAGAAAAGCATTTGCTTAGTATCTGTGGAGAATGGACTGACTTTCTGTAAAAACTCGGAACCAAGGACATAGTCTTCTTTTATAACATCTAACCTAAATAAAGATAACTGACTATAGACTCCAGACAACTGAACAGGGAAGTCTTTAACTTTACCAGACAATACTACTGGTGAACCCTCAATTGCAGAACCAAATTCACTTGTCTTTTCCCAATAAAATTGAGAAATAGCATTACCTTTGGCAAGATTAAATTGACATCCAGAATCAATCATACACTGTACACTATAGTCTCTAAACTCAGCAGGACAAAATTTAATTGTTATAAACATCTTTGGACCAGACAGAGCACCAAGGAGATGAGGACATTGAGACTGAGGAGATTGTGGAGGAGTGGATGACGGGGATTCTTCTTTAGACTCAGGGTTGAAACAAGCTCTCTCAATCTGCTTGGAGAGTTCTTCGTCTGAAGACTGATCTTTTTCACTGACAAGAACAGTGATCATGCTTTTTAGTTCTTCTATTTCTTTGAGAAGAAGTTTCAACTTTGTTTTTCTTTGAGTTGCAGCCTAAGAAGTTTCGCTTTGTCTATTCTATGATTTTGTCTGTCATTATGGCTACCTGGGTAGTCTTGGTAGATTTCAGCAGGGTTATAGTGAACAGTAGGCACAGACAATGCTTTTCCTTTCCCTTTCATCGCTTCAAGCTGCGTTTGTAGTCTTTTCTTCTCTTCTCTAAGCTCTGTTCTTTCTCTGTGTCTATATACAGGGATGGTAGACAATTGCAAATCAATATCAACAATATTCTTTTCAATAGACTGTATAGAAGATTTTGGAAGACGAGAAAACATATACAGGGAAAAGTCAAACTCTGGGCGACTACACCCCCCTAAATGTGCATCAGAATCGGAAGCAGACTCAGATGAGGAAGAAGACGAGGCTGGGGCACATTTAGCTAAAGCTAGGTTATCAGAATCTGTATAGGAAGAATCAGAATCAGAAGAATAATCATTAGGTAAATATACAATTTCTCCGGACGGAGGAGGAGAATCCTTGGTTACTTCATACAAATCCCACCAAGTAGGGTCAAGATCTTTACACAGAGCTGCAAGGCGAGGACGAGACTTTCTTTCTGGGCACTTGGCAGCCCAATGATCCTTTTTGCCACATATAAAACATACATCTTTTCTACCCTTTTCAGTCCTTCTTTTAACATATCTTTTGGCTTTATATTTGGACTTCTTATAGGGTTTCTTATATCTGCAGTCTTTATACTTATGCTTGGATCTGTGGCGATATTCTTTATCCAGATGGTAACGAGGCTTAGAGGTATAAAAACCTTTTTTCTTTTTCTTGTGACACTTACAAGATCCGGAACCCAAATGACCACGATTGTGTGCACCGCACCCCCAATCGGGCATACCAACAACTTCTTTACAAAATGAAGCAGAGTACATTTGCTGGTGTCTCTTGAAATCTTTACTTACACGCTTTTCTAAACAATGATCTTGCCATGTTTTCAAAATATGGCTGTGAAGCTGTGCAAGTGTTAATGATCTTAGATCTACCTTTTTATCTTTTAATGCCTGTTCCACTGCATCAGGCACATGACCAGGGTAGCTTCTAAGGTAGTGCTTCAGATAGGCAGGATCACCTGATTTGCCTGCTGTGATTAGTAATTTTTGCATATAACAAAAATATTCTTCAGATTTACTTAAATCACATAATCTTGCAGACATGAACAAAGATGCTAGGTGATCATAATCTTCTCCCTCTTCTGGACCATAAAATTCTCTACTTAAAGAAGAAAGAATTTGTTCTTGTGCGTCATCAGCAGCAAGCATTTCATGTTTAGTTTCCTGGGGTAACCACTTCCACCATTCATAGGCTAAACCTGAAAATCCAGCTACTAACTGAGTTCCTAACATCTGACTTGTGAGGTTAGGATCTTGTTTCTTTTTATACAGGGTCCATTGATTGAGCAGTTGGATAGCATTTCTTAAATCTTCTTGTGACTGGCACTGAACATTCAAAACTAGTTGTTCAAGCATCTGGGAGATCAAATCATTCATAGAATTAATACCAAAGTGAAATGCTTTGGCAGGAGGGGCTGTGGCAAATGTGACATCTGGCATATGAGTATCAAACTGAGGAGGAGGAGCTTGTAACATTCTTCTCTGATTAGAAGATTCAGCATCTAGAGCATTTAATTCAATGAGATATTTTGGATCTAGTGCAGGTCTAAACTTTTTAAATTCTTTGATCCAGTCTTCTACATCAGCTCTAATCATATCACTCTCTCCGAAATCCCATTCTGGTCTAGGATCTTCACCTTCAGGGTAGGCTGTGAATTGGCTTAAAGACTTACTCTTCGAATGCCCTTTAACAACTTGTCTCAGTACATGATCTGGAACTATGTACTGTTTTTTCTTTAGATTCTCTGTCTTGACACAGAGATCATTTAGGACATCGAGTCTTCTATCTAGCTTCTGAGAAGCTACTACTATGGCCTCTTTAATTTGGGTTGAATCATGGAGGAGATGATCAAGCAATTCAAGCTTTGTTTGAACTGTAGAAATTTTCTCCTTTTGTTCAACACACTGTTGCTTAAGATAGAGAATGTCTCTAGCCATATCATCAAGATTTCGAGCTGTATGCAGTTCTTGTAAATTCCCCCAGTTTGCTAGCTTAATCTCATCAGAAACACTCTAATCAACAGCAGATGATTTACAGGGTAATAATTCCCTCTTGGTCTGACCATCTTGAGCAAATTGTTTGAAACCAGCATCAGGTAGGTTTCAACCAGGGACAAAGGATTTTTGGCTAGAATTATTAACTTCGAGAGCAGAGTTTTCTCGAGGCAGGGAAAACATACCTAATGAAGGAAATTCATGTTGTTGTTTTTGTTTCTGTTTATGCAGGAGTTTTTGTTTTATTTTTTGACATGCTTGATAGGCAGCATGCTGGCCTCTATGCTCATAAGGAGATAAACCAGAAAATGAACTTTGTACAGATGGAGATGCAGATACAGTAGATACAGAAGGATTGTCTTTGGCTTTGTTCTCTTTGATTGACTGATCAGACATGGCTTGCAACTTGGCATTATTATATGAGGAGATGGAGGCAGACTTTATAAGAGGTGGACCAAATCTTTGTATTGGTTGTTCTTGGGCAGTACGGAAAGAACTAGTGGCTTCATCAAATATTAAAGGCTGTGGAGTGAAAGATGACTCAACTTTTTCACGATTTCTTAGCTCACTATATTTAACTTCCCAAGACTGTGGATAATTAATACCAGTCCAATTGAAAGTAATTGGAGTAGCATTTTTCGATTTTTCCTTTTCCACCACGCTGGTGTTTGCAGAACTCTGATGGAAACAAGTTTGTAATTGGGGAAGGGTGTCATTACCAAATCTAACACAGACTCCACCTTTTAACTGAATAATCTTGGAGCCAGTTTCCATGTCAAAGCCTCTAGGTAAGATGTAAGCTTTTAACAGATTGTAAATATAGGGGTATTTCAGACTTACAGAGAACTTTGGGTAGACAGTGCCAAAGGCAGGACCATCATGCAAAGGTGCAGTGAAACCTCCTATAACTGCATCTGAAAACTTCCGATGACGGGTATCTACTATGCAACATAAAGAAGAAACAGCAAGACGTGGACGTACGAAAGGACCAAGGCCTAACTTGATAGCACCAAAATGTGCATACTTATAGTTCTGAGAAATAGCCCAATCTATTTGAGCTTTGTCTAGAAGATTGATATGAACAGGTTCTTGTTTATCCGTGAAAGAGACATCAATATTAGACACTCTAATATGTGTGGCAGCTTTCATGTTCCACCATGGGAGCCTATAAACCTCTCTAGGCAAGATTTGCGGTAATTGCCAATTTTCTGATGGGTTATGATCGGTGATAGAGATATATGATGAATCATCTGAGGATGAAGGTTCAAATGATGATTGTCTGTGTTCTGCAAGACAAACTTCAGTGTCGTTTGAGGAATCACACTCTATGTGTGTCAGCTCAACAGTATCCATTGCTGGGTCCATTTTTTTAATAAGAGTGAGTGTTGACTCTAAATTAGTCTCCGGAAACTCTGTAGACTTACTCCCCTATCCCTTCGGGCCTTATTGCTACTCTGAATTCGGACGACTCTTACACTCTTAATGCCCAACAATCCACTCAACGGTCGTTTCCACCGCCTACAGAATACTATTGTAGAGTTGGAATTCAACAAACAGAAACTGAGCAATGATGTTACAGCAGATTTAAGCAGAGATTTAAATATTCAACATTCATCAGATGATAAGCATAAGAATTACCAGTAAACAACGTTCACTTGGCTCTGATACCAATACGCGCTAGGATCTCAATACACCCAAATCTTCAAGCTTTTTATTCCATCAGCATCATATTACAGACTCTTTACACAGTGGATCATCTTCGGAGGGCGAAGTTCATCACCACACACAGACAGAATGCTTAGACATAATGTCACTGGCCCTTTTATCTTTCAGAACTTCTCAGAGAGCATGAACTTACTCGAAGGCTCCTGGGATTCCAGTGATATGTCCACTAACATTCATTACAAACTCGACCAATATTTTACAGGGTCGAACCAGGATTTCTGATGCTGTGTTTTACCACGAAGGCAACCAGCAGAGCATACTTCCTCGGCTCTCACACACCTACGACTCGCAGAGCTTCCGACTACTGGAAACGCTCAGCACTAAGACTCACACTTGCAGATCTCTTAACTAGCTCAATGCAAAAATCACACTCCCAAATGACTTCCGGGACCTTGCATATATAGCTCGCTAGACGGTCTTCCGGTTACCTGGAACTTACACTAGGCAGTAAAAAGCAAGGAATCTGAGGTAATGGTGGGACAACACCATCATTATCTCGTCCCTTAGAGGCAGTGCCATGTGGGGACTTAGATTCGACACGAGACAATGATCGACAAGAGTTGGCCCACAAGCAATCAATCAAACCGAAAGCAAAGATTCTTTGGCCGACAAACATGGCCTACAATTATTCGGGGAAGAGCATCCCGATAGATTACAACTGTGGAGCTATTATTCCTGGCCCACCACGGTTTCCACTAACAAAAGTAATATGTACAAATTAATACAATGATTCGGACCATTCCGGCTTCAATCCTCACCGGACCGGCAAACACAGAAAAGTTCAGGATTTCTAGGCGGACCAACTGGTTGGCCTCCGCAAGCACAGTCTAAGCAGCCTTCATCATAAAGATATTCCTCTAGCTCCCTCTGTTCAATGATGGCATCTACATCTTGAGAATCTTCTGGAACATAGTCATCCTCTTGGTACTCAGGTTCTGGATACAGCCATTCACTAAAACATTGCTCAATATCTGAGCCATGCAATACCTCGTTCTTTTCGCCGAGAAACTCGCTGGCGAACATGGACTCAACTCTGTAGTCCAGTGGTAGATTTCTACAATGTATCTTTGTATCCAACCTGTTTCCTTTCACATCGCGCTTGATATACTTCTAGGTTACATGGACTGTGTGTTCCAGCGGGCTATAACGGCCTCCATGATGCCTTAGCAGAAATTTGAACCATAAATTATGCTGGTCTGCAACCTGCATATCTGCTTCCATGTGCAAGATGAAGTTTGCACACCTGTTTGTCCAGTCTGTTCTTGGACAAAATTTATCTAACAGGACTTCTGTCCAACCGGACCATTTTCTATTTCTCATATTGCCGGGATCGGCACATATTACTATAGCGGTCTGTTCTCTGCAAAATTGAAGAATCAAATTATAAGATGTCCATGTGAGGTTTCCATCACCTATATCAACATACCATATAGGGCCATCTTTCTCATCGTTGCAATCAATCCATAGCTCACGACATTTCTGAAGCTTTTCTTGAGCATTCGAAAATCCTTTGAAAGCGGTTTTCTCCCATCTTTCAAGAATATGCAACTTATAGGGATTTATTTGAATTTCTCTAATTAAGGTCAAGCTAAGATATTTTTCAGCTTGATGTCTATCTGCATAATCTAACAATTCTCTCCTTTCAGCTGGAGACAAGCTTTCATCCCACAGTTTCATGAAAAGAGCATTCCGCGGCAAACTCCTGACATAGTCAGGTTCAGTACCTTCAGCTGGTGCAGGGCTTTTACCTTTATCATCTTTAGAACTAGAACTAGAACCAACTGACAAGATATTTAAACTGATAGCTTTTCCTTCTTCTTGGCGCTGCACAATTTCACACGTAAGCATATCAGCCAAACAATTTAGGTAACACTGTATCATAATCAAAATTAGATAACCAGATAAACCATTTTAATATCCTGCTACTGTTTTCTGCCATTAAATTCTCATGATCTTCAAATCTGTGCGGATAACAAATCTGACAGGTTTTAAAAACAGGATAAAATGTTGTACTGTCTTTTTGACAGCAAGAATTTACGTGTTCGCCACACGCTCATGCCCCCCACCAAACTATCCAAAAATTAAATTCAAGCCCGCGAAGAAATACGGAAGGAGTTTCTCGAGAAACCCAAAATCGTTTTTGCATAAATCTATTTGGAGAAACGACGCGTTTACTAAGAAACGGTTTTTTGGTTGTATGGTTGTAGAAACGAGAATGACAGTAGAAAACGGCGGTTTCCGTCCCGTCCCCGTTTCTGCAGCGTTTTCTCTCAGAAACGTAGACCGTCACGTTTCTGGTAACAGAGTACCAAACAGGTTTCAAAAACCTCCCACAATCCTGTCCAAAATACAAAATGTTTCAAACCTCCGAGCAAACAGAGATTCAAGTCGTTACAAGAGCCTGATCCAGATTCAGGATTAAACCATCAGGTAAAAGCAAAGCTTAACAGCACGTCAAAATCACACAGACCATACCATAGACTAATCGTCCAATTAGTTTCTGTTCTAGGAGTCACAAATTACAAAATCTAGTTACGCCACTAGTTCCTGTTCTACCAGTCCCAAATTACAAATTCCAGTTACTCCACTTACACATCATCCTCATGCTTAAAAAAATGGCATCATATTTTGACTCAGCATACGTAAGGCGGTCGCCCATACAATAAGAACCGATGAGGGAACGCTAACGGATATCATACTTAAAAGAGTGATTGCAACAATCGGGCGAGTGTTGATCAAAGAAGACTGCAACCATTCAATTGTCTTGAATGCGCATGATACGTAGGATACAATTTATCGTCTCATTCGGTTTATTTTGGTTAATATGTTAGAATTTTGGGGGTTAATATGTTAGAATTTTGGGGTGGATTAATATTTATGCTTTTTCATTTATAAATGTGTTGTTCAAATTAATTTTACAAGTGTGTTGTCCAAATTGATTTTATGACAAGTTATGGAAATTCAAATAAACAATTATAAATAAATAAATATAAAAAATAAATAGTACCTTGATGCATCTTCACAAATTATTTCAAGTTCTTATATACTATATCCTTCTGCGATTCTACACAGAGAGGCTCTGCTCCTGAAAAAAACTATGAACATTGAGGTTGATACAAGGTGGATAAATTCAGCACAGAAAGCCGATCATTTGAGAGATTTTGGAAGTAGTGTAGTTACCACAAGCTTCACTTAAGCCAATCACATATATATATTTCATTGTCGATTCACATTTAGATTATGTGAACAAGGTCAAGTAGGATGCTTTACATTCCATCATTATGTCTGAAACCTTGAAGAAACATATCATTGAAGAATACGATGAACTGAAGCAATTCATGATTATATTTCAACAACAGAAAGTGAGCACCAATCATGCAGCGACAATGCTCAACAAATGGACATAATATTGCAGTGCTAAAATAAAAGAGATTGAGATCAAACACATGCTCATTTATGATACCTTGGATGAGTATCTTAGAGAGTCAAATGACCCCAAAAAAATAACTATTTTGAAGCAAACTAAACTCTTGACTTATATTACAAAGAGCTAGAGGAACATGTAATGAAATAAATGGAATGGTGCTACGAGGGCTTTAACCTTTCTTAGAGAGTTGAGGATCCAAAAAGCTTCTGGGCAACGCTGAAAATTTATTATCCAAGACTAGCTATAAGGTACATCAATATTTGGAGTCCACGTCAGCCACTGATTGTCTCTTATGCAAGCCCAGTTTTGTTGATATGAACATGGGCCACACAAAAGATAAGGCCGTCGAGGAGCGTTGACAGTAATCAATTAAACAAAGCAACCACCACTATATTAACCCATCACTTCACATAATAGAACAAGAAATGGTGGAAAGAGTTTAGATTTCCTTATGATGAGTGCTTCCCCGACGTGGCCATGGAAGTCGTCTTTTCTACTATCCGCCCCTCGCATGAATCAATAGGTAGAATTTTGGAGATCATACAAATTTTGATGGAAATGGACAGCATGAATCTGAATATGATAGAGTAGTTTGAATGCTAAAAAGCTCATGTACCAAGTTGGCCATGCAATGCATAACAAGTAGAGCACTTACCAATAAAGGTTTACTGCTAGAGCATACAACTTCGGTTACAATCATAGCTTTAGTCATTAAGCCACCCAATTAATGCAATACGTATTAGATAATAGATAATATGTGGTTCCTCTTTCTTTTCAGTGGATGATTGCACTCAGACTGCCCTATAAATCATATATCTCTTAGCCGCTTCGTTTTATCCAGAGTGGGGATGACCTAAATTCTTTATTGCCAGCGGAAAATCATCAGAAATCTGTACGTTTCTTTCTCTCTGTTGGCCGTTAACGAGGCACTGCAGTGAAACGTTAGAGATTTGTAGGTTAGCCATGGATCTGATCCCACATGCGATAGCAGTCCCCAAAGCTTCTGCTGGGCATGTGCGTCATTTCCTGTCAGCGTTCTCGCGGCCAGTGCTGCAAAAACAGACTGGGAGAGTTCCCCCTCTTTCTGCTTCAAATAGAGAGAGAAGAGACAGCCCGAGGAAGCTCGTTGTGAAAGCTGCAAGCTGTGGCGAAGACCAATTTGGTTCAGGTACTTTTCTAAATTCTTGATTGCAGGGATTATGCTTATTTCTCTGCAGTGGACTGCCATGGCCATGATTGGCCCTTCATACGGTTACATTAAGTGCTGAAATGCTTTGTATGCAGGTTGTATTAAATGAAAAATGTGACACTTCATTCAATTTTGAAATAAAAACATTTAAATTTTATAAATATAATTAATAAAACTCGAAAATATTATTATAATATTATCTTTAATATAAAATATTATGATAATTATTGATTTAAAAATATATAATAAAATTAAAAATAACAAAAATAAATATAAAAAATATAATTATAAAAATAACAAATGAGATAGAATGAAACCCATTTTGAAAAAAGCCCAACTAAATCTTAAAAAAAAATGGTAAAATACTTATTGAATAAAATAATCATTTTACAAAATTTTAGTGTTGTTTATAACTCAAAGAAGATTTAAAAAGAATTTAATTACTAATAATAATTAACAACATAATAATTATATTATATTTATCATTAATATAATCAAACTTATTATTTAAGAAATTAACTTTAGTTGAGAGTTTATTTAATTCAATTGAACAACATTTTTTTTTAATGTGAAATTTAGCTAGTTAAACTAATATAGGGGAGAGACTTCTATTGTTGTGCGGGAACCATTAGTGGTCATGGTTCCCGTCACATCAACCACCCTAATCTTGAATATCTCTAGCTTAATTAAAATTCATAAAACAACATATTTATGCATAAATAGATATTATCTTAAGTCCAAAAAACATTTAATAATTGATTAGAACCCCAGACCAGTAGAGAACAAACTCTATCTTGCCATTAATGACAAATCTAACATCAAAAAAGCGTATCATACTTAATCTACTAAGTACACCCTGGGCATCACATCAACCCTCATGAACCACAATTGGAGAAGCAACAATCAAACAACAACAATCAGTGTTCCATCGCACATTACCACCTGCACAGTGCAAGGGGAATTAGGGTCACCATCTGGTCCAGAATTAATCAACAACTCACACATGCAACCTCAATAAATGACACCCACCCACTGAAAAAATCAAATCATTCATTAAAATTCATGAAATCAAAAGGACTTGCAAAACTCTACGAGGGCCCAAAATCAAATCATCCATTAAACTCTTAAATCAGCAAAACATAATTCACTACCAAAAATCAAATCAAGCATTAAACTCAACCAAAGCACATGGATCAACAAAAACAGGCATTAATCGAATTCCCAGATGCCCAAAATCAAATCATCCATTAAACTCACTAAGATCACATGGATCATGCAAACAGAAATCTCCAACCATTGGATCAGTGCCAAATCAATCCCAACCTCCCATTCCCAGGATTAACCTTGCAATCCATGGCAATTCCCCTAAACAATCATTTTCAACATAAAAAAAACTATAAACCAAGCTGTTTGCACATAATTGAACCCATTTGCACGCCTTGGATTCATATATCATTCAAGCAATGCATTTATCACAAGTCATCCAGGACTCAACCATCCATCAACAACCCAACAATGTCTGCACGGTGTTTCAGGTATTCACAGTCTCCTTGCACCCAGATCAGATTTCCTTTACAATCAAATTTAAATTTTTAATATCATTTGCACAGTGTTTCAGGTATTCATTCCTTGGATTCATCTATCATTCAAGCAGTTCATTTATCACAAGTCATCCAGGACTCAACCATTCATAACAACCCAAACAGCATGTGCACAGTGTTTCAGGTATTCACAGTCTCCTTGCATAGCAGATCAGATTTCCTTTACAATCAGATTTAAATTTTTAATGTCATTTGCACAATGTTTCAGGTATTCACAGTCTCGTAATGCAATGTCATTTGTTATTGAAATTACGATAAGTTATTATTGGATTTTAGTGACCATTTATTCTAGGTTGTAGTAACTATTTTCAGAGATCTAAATCCACTCTTTTAGAATCTAAAAGGACTATTCCTGAACGTGATCCATTGTCTCTAATCCACTAATGGGCTGTAACACTGTGCACACACTGATAAATTGTATCAAAAAACTATTCCTGATCAACCAGGACTCAACCATTCATCAACAGCCCATCAGTTTATGCAGTGTTTCAGGTATTGACAGTCCATTCCAGTCACATATCCATTCTATTAACTAGTTTAGCTTATACCACTCACAAGTTGACCATTGCAGAAGGATATATAATACTCACAGGTTTCTTGAATGGATATAATACCCTATTAAATGTTACATGCATGGATTGTGTAGATTCTCGTAGCCATGCCAAGAATCAATATTGCACCTCATACAAGGAATTCAAGGAAGCGGGGTACCCAGCTACAATGCACGTCATCGGATGAGGAAAGGGCCCATGTTTCAAGTGACAACATTGCTACAACAAATTCTAAGAATGTTCCTGTGGAAGAGGTAGATGGTGTGGTTCCACCATCAACAACAATGACATCACCACCCACAGTGGCAGCATCCCCCATATTGCCACCATCTTCCACAGTGCAAGGTGCCATTTCAACGAAGAAAATCAGTGCAATTAGAGGATGGACAAAAGAAGACATGCTGGCTGCAATTGACGATGTCGAATTCAAGGGGTTTTCAGTTAGAGCAGTAGCCAAAAAATATGGGATTGCACCCACGTCAATCCATTACTGGATAAATGGCCTGACCCATACCAAGAGGAGAGGTCCTCTTACAGTCATGACTAAACAGGAGGAGGACGAGGTGGTGGTGTGGTGTAAGTAGATGGCTGAATTGGGACATGGGCTAGAGTTGATACAACTGAAATCAACTGTTGCTCAAATTTGTCAAGGGAGGACAAACCCATTCAAAGATGGGTTTCCAGGTAAGTCATGGTGGGATGGTTTCAAAAAAAGGCATCCATATCTAGTGCTACGAACTGCAGAGGGACCAGATAGAGACAGGGCATTGAATCTACAACCCACAGTTGTGTCCAAGTTCTATGACACTCTTTCTTCTGCATATGAGAAACACTCTTACGCTCTAGACCATATTTCAAACTGCGACAAGACAGGGTTACAAGCAGGAAGGAATTGTGGCATGCGAGTCATTGCAAAGAGAGGGAGCAGGAATGTGCCAAAGATTCTGCCCAAGAGCAGGGAGTGGATTACCATTCTATCATGCGTGAATGCAATTGGTATGGCAATCCTGGGATTTTATTTTTTCAAGGGAAAAACTTGGCTGCAAAACTATATCCAAAATTGTGAACCTGGGGCGTGCATGGATGACCAAAGAACTTTTCCTGAACTAGCTTTGCCACTTTGCAGCATCCGTACTAGGCGGTGTCTCCCCTGAAAACAGACACCTGTTGGATTTAGATGGCCATGGAAGACACATTGCTGTGCAAACCATCGAGGAGGCAAACAGGTTGGGCATTGACTTGTTAACACTTCCTGCTCACACCACTCACAGGTTGCAGCCCCTGGGTGTGAGTGTGTTGGGGCCTTTCAAGGCTTATTTCAGGTCAGAACGTGCTGCATGGATGGCGAAGAACCCAGGGGTAGAGGTAAATAGGTTTGAGTTAGCTGAGCTTGCAAGCAAGGCTTACAAAAGGGCTCTCACATCCTCCAATATCAAGGCTAGCTTTAGGCGAACATGTATCTGGCCATTGAATTATGATGCTCTTATGCATGACACTGGGTGTAGCCAAGCATTTCAAGTGGATGACCAAGAAGATGTGGCTAGCGAAGATGGTGAGGATGTCGAAGAGCAATTGGATGGGAAGCAAGAGGCAGATGCTGTGGACAACATCATGTCCCTTTCTCAAGGAAACTGCCAAGGAGTTGGTGCTTCTAATGATGATGAGCAAGTATGCGCTACACAATTCGATGACGAAGCAGTGGAAGATAACATGGGGCTAGGTGGTCCAGCCGGCACACAGGTGGATTCTGTGGCACATATAAATGTGGTCAATGGTTGTCGCAGTCTAGGAAGCAACAATGACACATTGACAGTGCCAACCCAAGTATCCCAACCATCATGGATGGCAGAGGCCATGATGAACTTGAACAGACACATTGGTGGTTCCACCAACGATGAAAGCATGAACATGCCTTCGCAGCTAGATGAGATTGTCCATTTCTATGTTGATGGTGGGTTGCTAGAAGAACCTAACATAGACAACCAGGATGCAGCTGAAGAATATACTATAGTAGAAGAACCTCTCATAGCAGAAGAACCATTGCCAGGGAACACACCAAGGCTTGGCCAATTCCTAAAGTTTCTAATGCAGAGAGTGTCAACCCAAGGAAGGAAAGGACATATAGACATTCTCAGATTGGGATGGAGTTCACAACTACTCACTTCAGAAGAGTACATAAACCTCTTGGTTGAATCTGAACAAAAGAAACATGCTTTGCAGGAATTAAAGCAAAGGAAGAAATATCTTGCAAAGGAAAAGAAAGAAGCAAGGATGATTGCAGCTGGACAACAGGCACAAGAAAGGATTGCTAGAGAGGCTAATTGACAAGAAAAAGAGCACCAGAAGCAGTTGGCAAGGCAAGCAAAGGATGCAAGGAAGGTGCATTAGATGAACCAAAATTATGCAAGAGAAATGAAGGAAAGGAATGTGATGGCTGATACTACAAGAACAACCGATGAAAGGAACATGATGGAAGGATCATTAGAAGCATTAGAAAACGGTGCACGATTCTACCAGGATCTCATTAACATTCAGATACCCTACTATAATCAGGAAGGTGTACACCCCCCCTCTATTCCTACTAGTGCAGGGGCCCATTCTATGTTATCTTATCCAACACCAGCAATTATTCCAGGGGTCCCAAGCACAAGTCAGGCCTATGGCTTTTCAATTCCTCCTTGGTTGCAAGGAGTAAATTAGCCTCAATCTGTTTCCACCAACCCCACCCATCCTAATCAAACATGCTCAGTAAGGTCACCCTACTTGTCTCAAACTGGAAACCCTACAAGAAATGATGGGGGAGGTGACGAACCTCTTGAAGAATAGGATATCTAGTGTATAGGACAACCAAATGCTATTTTGTTTTCAAGGCATTTTATTTTTGTGCAACGCCAATCAAGCAGGATGAGGGCTTGATATAACCTAAATCCTAGGCATTGACATCTACTACAAACAAGGGCATTGTTTTGACACCTACTTCAAACAAAGGCATTGTTTTGACATCCACTTCAGATAGAGTTATTGTATTTGTATTCCAGTACTACTAATATAAACTGCAGCTGTTTTATTATAAATGAGCAGGTTTTATTTATTTATGTTTGTTTCCATTCTATGAATGTTGACCATTCCTTCCTGCCTACAAAACACAACACCTTCAAAATGCATCTAATTTTTTTTTCCACACTCATAGCAACACACCTTTCACAAGCTCATTCAAGGTGGCTTATAAGGCAAAAGGAAAACCCTAAAATTTGAACCTTTGTCAAAGTTGCAATTAAGTTGATTATTGTACCTAATCACTTGCATTTTTAGTTTGTTGCATTGTGTTAGTTTTGATCACCTAAGATTACTATTTTAAGTCACAATTTCCTTTCTGCCCTCTTTTTAGGAAGAGGGCAGCACAACCACCTAAGAAAGGTAACCATAACAGTCACTCTAAAAAAACATAAATTGGTATGCACGGTATCTCTCTCAAATGGATTTTTTGTATGTTTCATAGTGTCAATTTTGATGGATTAAGTCTACAGTTTTAAGTCACAATTAATTTCCACTTAAACTCAAATCCATAAACAAATTAACATGCACAAGCTGGCCAAACAACAGTCTTAAGTAGTATCTCTAATTTCCACTTAAACTCAAATCCATAAACAAATGAACATGCACAAACTAGCCATAAGTACACATCTCAAATTTCCATTTAAACTCAATTCCATAATTAATATTGAGAAAAATTCACTCCATTAATTGTATCAAATGCTTAAACTGTGTCAAAGTTTCTGCATCAATTCACTACATAAGTTCATATCCACATCATTTTCTGCTTTTGCAGCTTCAAACACCTAATATAAATATGACTATCAAGTTCTAACACCTATTGCTGCAAAATTACCAAAATCATAACCAAAATCTTATTATAATATTGCATAACCAGAATAATCTACAGTAAGCATATCCAACATTCAACTGACAAACATTCACACTAAATTTCATATCCACAACATTTTCATATCCACGAGGGGCCATGCCAAATTTCATATCCACGTCATTTTCTTCTTTTGCAGCTTCAAACACTAATATACATATGAATATCAAGTTCTAAAACCTATTGCTGCAAAATTACCAAAATCTTATTACAATATTGCTCCCAATTACCCATGCTGCAATAATCTAGGCTAGGTTTACCAATATTGCTCCCAATTACCAATAATCTACAGTGAGCATATCTAGAATTCAACCAACATTCAACCAAAAAACATCCACAATAAATTTCATATCCATTTTCATTTGCAAATTTCATATCCACATCATTCAGAAACCTACTGTTGCAAATGACTGAAATTACCAAAATCAATTTCATATACACTGAAAGCAACCAACATTCAACCACCGAAAGCAACCAGCATTCATTCATCCACCCAATATCAGATACCATGACAAAATCCAAAACCCCTTAACCACCACATTTACAAACTAATTGCCGCACATGCCTAAAAAAATCCAAATATAAGCTGTAGAAAAACATAGAATCTCATACGAAACCCTCCACCGCAAACCCTAAACAAAAAATATGTTAACAACTGTATAATTCAGACAAACCGGTGGAAGCCAACCCAAAGACAAACCGGTGGAATCCAATTCAGGAAACGTTTTTGATTCAGGTTTTTTGGACCCTATCCCAAGTTACAATCACGCACGCAGAGCCAGAACCGTGACAATGCCAAGCATAAACACTGACCTTAGAACCAGAGACACCCAATGGGTGTTAACAAGTTGACTATTCAGAAGTAACCAAAACCAAATTATACAATTGCTACACCACCGTAGAAAACCAGTAACCAGACAGGGTCTGAAAAAACTAATCAAAACCCACCCATAATCGCAATTGCAAACAGCCAGACAAACACAAGCAACCACAGAGAAACTGAGAAAACCCTAACCGAGCCAAAAAGTTAACGAAATCATCCATGAGGATATGTGAAGTGTTAAAAAACACTGTGGAGATGTTGGTAGGAAACCCCTTCCATTGCAGGATGCAGAGCCGAGGCCACCAATGATCGAGCCACCAACGACCGAGCCACCAAGGAGAGAAACGCACAGAACAAATACATTTATAATGCAGCAAGACAAACACAAGCAACCAAAGAGAAACCGAGCAAAGGCTTAACAAAATCATCCACGAGGAGGAGTGGAGTGTTAAAAAACACTGTGCAGATGCTGGTAGGAAACCCTACCGGTTGCAGGATGAACATCTGAGGCCCGTCGAGGATGTAGAGCCGAGTACCGAACCACCAACAACCGCCGAGACCTCGTAGCTGGCACAGGAACACGTAGGGACCAACAAGCCGAGAAATGAGCCACCAACAACCGCCAACCGGGAGATCAACGCACCGAACTGAGCCACCAACGAATGCCAATAGGGAGAGAAACGCACCGAACCGAGCCACCAACGAACACCAACAGGGAGTGCAACGAACCGAAGAAATGCAGAGATGAGCAAAGGTCGGACCGAAAAGAGTTATCATCCTAGGAATGCCTCCCAGAACAACGACCTCTGCACGTAGTATGAGGTTGCTCGGTGCTCCGTCAATGGGTATGCGGCCTACCACCAGGCACGCAGGCAGGAGCGAGTAATGGACCATGGGAGGACCACTACCGGGGTGGCGGAACAACCACACACCGGGCCCAAACAAGAATGCACAGGGATAATGACAAGCCCCGACAAATTGCCATTTTCACCATCCAAAACCCCACAAAAACCCTAGCATTAAATTTTTCCAGGTGCCTGACACGCGGTACTATCCTGTCAACCCGTGTTGTACCGAAAAAGGGCCTCGCCAGCTATCCTCGGAGGTGGCGCAGTGGGCCCCGCTCCACTATTGGCATCCCTCCCCTAGAGTTATATATTTTTTGGCGTATAATTTTCATGTAGCTTTGAAGTAATACCAACATAGATCCATCTTAAACCCAGATCTATCGAATCTATCAAGCACCGAGAGCGATCCAATTTATTGAGGTGCAATTTTTATTTTTTTAATTTAAAGTCAAGAAATTTGATCACTCTTGTTTGATAGATCCGGGTTTAAGTTTTAAGTTTTTATTTTATAGAGGAACATGATTTTTTTAATTACTTTTCATAATTTTTTATTTTATGAGCCAACGTGGATTTTTTTAAATACTTCCCATAATTTTTTATTTTATGAGCTCACATGAATTTTTTTAATTATTTTGTTAGGAAGGAATGTTACAACATCTCTTATTTTGCTAGGAAGGAACGTCACAACATCTCCCCCATACTAGGCTCACTCCTCTCGGTGCAATAATAGAGACTAACTCTAAAAATGGTTGAAATTTTTTCACATTTCTAACATTTAGTTTTCAAATTCTTTAGCAATTTTATTTCTCGATCAAAAAGTAAGTACAAAACAAAGGGATCAACATAGTGCTTCGATGCAGTATTTTTTTTAAATATTTAATTAATAATTTGTTTAAAGTTAAAAGACTATCAAATAGTCAAAAGCAAAACCCGAATTACACATTGGCAATTTATAAAACTAAAGAATTGCTACATTCAAATTCTAAATCATATGGCTTAGTTAAAAATTGTCATTTCCATGCTTTTCATTATTTGCATACATAGGAGGGATAACTCATAAGACAATGAGCCTTATGAGTTAACCTTTCGATGCTCTTAACAAGTGAGCTTAGGAACTGCAATTGTTTAAGCAATCAAATTGTTGTAGAGTCCGTGGAATCAACTAAAACAATTGGAGTGATTTCTTCACACACAAAAATGTTTCCAAGAGCTCCAATGAGGCTGTTGTTACAACCTCTTCAAGGTTTCCAATTTATTGCAGCTCTAGTAGTTAGTGCTCCGCCCATTATCCTTTTTTTCCCCAACATATTAATTAGTGCTCCACGCATTATCATTTTTCAGTTTGACATTTTTTTGGCAGAGAATATGATGCAACACAACTTTCCCTTGTTGATATATCCCATTCACATTAAAATTAAAAAAAAATGTATTTTATTTTATAATTAAGATGTTATGTAAATTTGAAGATATTTTTTATTTTTTATTAATAAGTTATTTAATTTATTTTCACCAACTTATAGCATGTAATTGTTACGTTCTTTTCATTACCCATTTTTAACCATATTAATTTATAACATCCATCCCTTTTCTCTCGGTGAAACTAGCATTGAGCCTTTCTCATAAATGAGTTTTCATTTGGAGGTAGATTTAATATCAAATGTCATATTTATACTTAGTGAAATTTTATAAATTTGTTGACCTTAGGAATATTAGAGAGTCATCTCATGTTTCCTTGGCCACTTTACTCAACAACATTGTTACTTCCATTGACCATGTGCGTGGCCAATTATATGATATATTTGAATATAGGGTTAGTGTAACATCACTCTCTTACCCCTACTCTTTGTACCTGAAAATGTAACTAGGTATTGGTTTCTGGTGAGGAGCTCAAGGCCAAGGCCCCACTAGTAAACCTTGTAGTATGGTTGTTAATTTCCTAAATATATAATTGATGATTATAGACCTAGGAGACTGAAGTTTATGACGCAACTAAATGACGGGGCAATGAATCTA
>BSBM01001119.1:4757500-4762942 GCA_027924585.1 Larix kaempferi
AAGTACGCACAAATACCTACATCCTAAAAAAAAAAAAGTTCATTGATTATGTTAAGACCACGATGTCGGTGCCCAACGCTCGACCTAGTCATTTTAGGGCTTCACTGACTTCCTTAATTTAAAAAATAAATAAACAAATTAACATAAATAAATATGGAAAAATAGAGCTGCACTAGACTGGCCTGTTATCTACAACTCTGTATAATTGTTTTCTCAGATTCCCACCATTTGCATACCAAACCCGGGGCCCAATGCAAACATATTCATTATGTTTTCTTAAAACAATAACATACCAACCTTAGGAGAACCCCATTTTTTGGGAGTTCTACTTAATTTCCATAAATAAAATTTTTATATTTAGGAAGGTAATCCGATTGTCTACATTTCATCTTCTTACGCCATATTCCAAAAAGTTGCATAGGTAGCTCTAATATTGTTTTTTGACATTCAGATTTTTGTTTTTACAGAAGTCCATTTTGACTAACGCGTCATGAGTGACCAACATTAGTTTGCACCAACCCATATATGTATATATGATATTATCTAAAAAAATTATATATATAATAAGATCTAAAAAATTTAAGTACCTTATAATATCTAAAAATAATACATTTTGCAAGTTTAAAATATATTGCTTTTATCTAAAAAGAATATAGATGACTTACTTATATAGGACCCTTCCTATTAGAAATATTAAATTAAAGTAAAAATACCTTTAGTTTAAATAGATAGAGATATCAAGTTTTCTAGCCAAATCGATGTAGGACCCTAATTATCTATAGAAGGAAAAACATTTAATAATTGGGACAATCAATACTTCTAGTTTGAAATGGAAAACGTGGGAAGTTAGAATTATTGTTTAAAATATCAGTGGAGATTCTCTTGGGTATTGTCCCCTTATTTGACAAGGAGAGTAACTCGTAATTGCCACTTAGTGAAACTTTCTCCTATCTATCGGGGGATTCGACCTCCAAGTGGAGAAGAAACGTAGAATGATAACAAGCTATTCAGAGGTCAGCTACTAAAGTTCTTAGTTCTTCTTTACTTGGGAACCCATTCAGCAACAGTCACCTATGAATGGGTTCCCAAGTAAAGAAGAAACGTAGAATGATAATACATTGTTTTCTTATTGATAAACTATCGTGGCATTGTTTGTGGTAGCGACCTTTTATGGTAAAATATGTTTGTATTATTTATCGTTGGATAATGATATATTTTAAAGTAGATTATGTACTTATATAGTTATTTGAGACTATTGAGAGGTTACATATATGTTCTACTTAAAGATAGCAAGGACATAGACCTGGACTTGAGAGTTGTAGCAAGGACATAGACCTGGACTTGAGAGTTGTTAGTGATCGATAATATAGATCATATGTGCAAGCCATTATATGGCTAGGTTGTCGACATAATCAAAGATATAATATTCATAATTATGTATATGTCTGAAAATGAATGTTACTCTTAAGATTAAGTTTTAAACATATTTAATGTATGTAATGGATGGGAGAAGGGGATAGCCTTAACATTATAGAGCAATCTATATCCTTAACATTATTGGGCAATCTAAAAGATTTAGTAAGTCAAGTTTAGTCTTAGTCCTTGAAGATATACGAGACTGGGAGAAACTCGGATAAAAATCTCTACCCTATTGGATTCATTGTCAGCTTTGGGGTGGCCTCTCGGTGGTATAAATATACACTCGATAGAGAGTCAAATGGTTGGGAGGAAAGTTGCAGTTAAACCTTCAGTCGGCCATGTCACTCCATTCTATGTATCCAGATAAGTATTATGTGCTTTCTTTCTTAATAAGGTTTACCAAGTTCAATAAAGATTGGTATGTTGGTATCTTTGTAATTTTGTAAATGTAATCCTTCCTTAGTGTAGAATGTACATCATAGTCATTAGTTAGCATATATTGCATTCATATGGGATTATAATGTTACTCAATAAAATGTGTCATGGTTAGGACTAAATATATTTAATGAGCATATGAGAAATTATAAAGTAGAAAGTGAATTTAATGATATAGAGGATACATGTAATCATGATGAGTAACCCTTTTTATAAGTGGCTGGTAACTGTTAAATGTGGCTTATTAAGTATTGTAGAGGTGATTATCGTATGGGTATATATCCTCATCAAAAGTATCTTATTCATTATCATGTGTGAGAACTCTATGAGTGGATTTATATTGAATAAATGGCTTTAAAAAGGAAGAGTTGATAGAATTAATATTTGTATGAAGATATTTATCATGATGGCAAATTTATTATCATGTTTCTAAATGTAAGGATAAATAGGCATATTAAATGTCCAGTAAGATGGAGGGTATGACCATAGTATTTTAATTAATAGAATACTATGTAATCATATAAGTTATTTGTGGCTTAAGTGGTTCTTTTTATTATATAAGTGTTGATTGGATGAGGAATCTTTATGATTGATGAACGTATGTAGATGTTGCTTATATACATTCCTTAAGAGTTGGATTTGCAAGTTGATTATAATCTTTTACATCATATAACAGTGAACTTTAGTAATATGAATGAGAATATCATGTCGTTATAAATCTAGTTGGAGACTCATATAATGTATGCAGGTATATATCTAGATAATTGATGTCACTTACATGATGTTGGTATGTACAATCGAAAGGTGTACAACTAAATAGGAATAGTACTGGTAAGGGTGAAAGCTAAGATTGGAAGTCAAGTAATCATAATGGCTACACATCATCATATGAAGAATTTGATTTCGTGGACATGGTATTAGGTATCCCCATTGTTTAACTAACTATGCGTGGTAGCAAAAAAACGAGGTTCCCTCAAGGACTTTAATAAGTTGTTAAGAAATCCATTATAGTTCTTTATGAAATCAATACACATATATGCTTCCCTAGAAATTATTGTGCAAAGTAATTATCTTTTGTATCTTGCTCTCGTTAAAATTTTGATTAACTTGAAGAGGGAGTTTTCATTCTGGCATCAAGTAAGCTTAATTAGGATAAAACTAAAGTTTTGTTTGGGCATAAACAACAAACGAATCCCAAACTAAAGGGATGTTTTACAACTAGGATGAAATAATACTATAAAATCATAATGAGTAAGGAAGAGGCAAAAAATTTTCATATCACTAAAGAGAACATTGTCCAATTGCTTATCGACCATAGAACCAACAAACCCCTGAAACCAGAAAGAAGCAGTTGTGCATGGATGGATTCACATTCCAACCATTCAAATAAAATTGGATGGATTGATGGTTTATTGTACTTGATAAACATTCATGCAATAATAGGGAGGTCCCATTATATTTTCTATGTAAATTATGGTTCAAGTTTATTTAAGGCCTGAATGTCAATAATTTTGACATTAGTGAATTCAAAGGGGTTGTTCTTGGGTTTGCTAAGGATTGAGAAAGGGACGAGCATTTGAACCCACTGAGAGGGTCACCCCATTCTAGGAATACACCTTACCCCCCCCCCCCCCCCCCCCACAACACACACACACACACACACACCAAACCACATTAGCTTAAAGACAATATTTGTGCAACTACTACAATACCCACCCTGACACACAATATAGTTTGGTTATTTGTTATAGCATCACATCAGGATCCATTTGCAGACGATGTTACATTACCAAGGGTAAGGCCTTCAAGACACATCATTGATTCTACATATGCCACGCCATCTAACCAAAATGGCCATCTTGGTTCTAGTTCAATTGTTCCTCATCCATGCTCTAATTACATGCATATTTGTTATGGACCCATAGAGTTCATGTGCATGATAGTTTCTTGGATAAGGTTAGTAAAAAATATTTATATTTTATTTGATTATGTATAAATTACAATTGATAAGTATATGGATAACACAATTGCAAACTATTTGTGACTGTCTAATATGCAGGTATTGAGATGAATTCCCCCTCCACCCCCCACAAAAAATAGTATATTCTATTCTAGTTGAAAAGAGGATACATTCCACATATGCATATAAAATTTCTAGAAAACTTAAAGCATGAGTTCTTAATCAATAGATTCTAAAGGATCTCATAATTGACCTCTATGCTATCCCTACATTTCAATTCTTACAACCATAAAAATGAGATAATTTCAACCTTTTAAAAAAAATGTTTAGTAGGAAAGTCATCATTAATCTCTCCAACGTTCATAAGCATCATTTTACAAACCCATATTATCACATAATCCATCAAGAATTCTATCAAGTATTACAAAAAACTAAATCATAAGTCCTTCCCATAATTGATATGAAAACACTCATTATGAACTAGTATATGAACAAACTATCAAACAACGCACACTGTGGATGGAACACTTACATAAATATAAGAATTCATGAGAATATTTTCCTTAATTATTTTTAATCAGAGACTAAAAGATAAGTAGCCCGACTAGTATGACCATCCCTTTCTTTTTAGATAATCTAATTACCAACATCCATATAGGCACCTTGTTATGAACCAAGTTCCCCAAATAGCATAAAAACAAAAAGAAAAGTATATCCACACCTTGATAATGATAAAGAGTCAATGAATAATAAACCTATTTGAGGGGGAAACCTCCTTTTACAATATATCCAATGTACATGACACGATGAGATGATCACTAGCACTATATCTCCTTAGTATATATAGGAGACAAATGGTACTATTACAATTAAGGTCCTAGCTAACTAATAAAGACAACAATAATATAATAATAGAAATGTAATGTCACAATATATAGTGTAACACCCGACCATGAGTGCTCTATAATTATGCTAATTTTATTGATTTCAATCATGTTTTCCTGCATGCCATTGGAAAAAACATACAATTCTATGTTTAGGAGGTTTTAAAACAATTATAATAAAACTATTTGTTGAAGTTCTTAACAACATTCCTAACATTATAACTCTTCAATCTAAATTACATCAAATACAACATCTAATATGTAACTAGAAGATATAATATTTAAGCATTCCTGGTAATTCATTGAACAACTCAATTAACAATTATCCATATAGACTATTCATTCAAATGACAAGTAGGTTTTTAAGAATTAAATAAGCAAAATACCTAAAAATAAAGAAGAGAAATACCTCTAATTATGGTTGATTTATAAGCTTGATTTTCGTAGCTTGTCGATTGTCAAGTGTACCCAAACTGTCAAGTGTGCCCGAAACTATCAAGTATGCCCAAACTAGAATTATCCTCCCATATAGCTAGGAACAACCCATCCTTCTACCTAGCTACAGGAAATGTTAATCCTCCCAGACCTTTGTGACAGCGGTTCTGAGAACTATAATGGTTGATCCCAACAAATCCAGAATAACTCAGGTCAAGTGCAACCAAGAGAATATTTTTCTTCTCGCTCTTTCTCCCTTCCCATCTCGTTTCTCTTCCATTGAACAACCCCTTTATCCAAATTCCTCCA
>BSBM01001121.1:0-100000 GCA_027924585.1 Larix kaempferi
TGTTTTTTTAGAAGACCTGCAAAAACAATAGAAAATGTCTGCAACTGCTACTGCTGCAAAAGAGCAAAAACTGCTGCAACTACTCCACTCGAAATCTTGATAATAACCTACAAAAAACTCTCAGGAATGGAGATAGACAATACTCTCGAATGGCTCTAATACCATGTGAAAATCCTCATAGCAGATCTAAGAGCTGATGTATACCTCATAAGAAAGAATTTAGGAATAAGATTAAGAGTGGTCAATGCAGTGTAAATGAGCAACAAAATAATAATACAGTAGAACTCAGATAGAAGCAAAATAACTTCACACACTCTAATTCATTAATCACAAATGGACAAATAAATAATACAATGCATGAGGATTGGAATGCCAAGGTGGCAATTCGAATTAGCGTTCATGGAGTGATCGAAAGATCACTGGAGTGTCATCAGAGCACAGCTAGAAGTCTTCATCATCATCAGTGGAGTCATCAATGCTCAAGTAACTGTCAACCATTAGTCAAATTGAGTCTAACTGAGTGTGGTAGGTGTAACTGGCACTAACTGAATGAAGGAGGCTTAGTGGAGGGTGCATGAGGAGCTAACTGGAGTCAGAATGGGCAGTACAGTCTCACTAGAGGTCCATCGGAGTGATATAGTCAGTTGAGAGTCAGTCTTTCCTTAAATCAATGAAAGAACTAAAGATAACTGAAGTGCAACTGAGTGGTAGGTGAGAGAGGATGAGTGGCTTCCTAAAATCAAGGAAGAAGGGTGCACTAAGCTCTAGGAGGGCTAAAACTGATCAGTAAGAAGCTTCCAGGGCTAGCTAATTGAGGGCTAGGTGCTTGGACTGATGACTGGGATGCATGCAATTGCATGCAAGCTGCATGCAGAAATGCATGCAAGACTGAAAATAAAAATAATGAAAATGCTGGTAGGACAAGGATGGAGTATAGGAATATCCTAACACCAATATACCCCTTCCCCCCTTCCCCCCTAAATCCCCCCCCCTCTCCCTCCTCCCTCTCCCTCCTCTCCCCTTCTCCCTCTCCCTCCTCCCCATCCCTCCCCTTCACTTTCCCCCCTACTGATCTAACCCCACCCACCTTCCCCCCTACCTCACTCTGATGTCTTCCCGCCATTCACCCTCCCCCCTCCTCTCTCACTTCCCTTATCCCCTTCCCCCACCCCTCTTCCTCCTACCAATCTCCCCTTCCTCCCCTCCCTTCCTCCCTCCCCCATCTCCACCCCTCCCTCTCTCCCCCTCTCTCCATTCCCCTCCTACCTTTTCCTCCACCCCTCTCGCATGCTCTCCCTAGGCCTCCATCTCCATTCCCCTCCACACCTACCATCTCCCCATTTCCCTTCCCTTTCCCCTCTCCCTCACTCCCTAGTCTCCCCTCCCTATCTCCCCCACTCCCCTATCCCCCCTTTCCACTCTCCCTCGCTCCCCCTCACTCCTTACTCACTCCCCTATCTTTCCCACTCCCTCTCCCACTATCGCCTTCCCTCTCCCTCCCTCCCACCTCCCTCCCCTTCCCTAATGCTCCTTCACCCTCACCCACCCTTGTCCCTTGTCACCCTCTCTCCTGCTTTCCTTCCCTCCCCCTCCCCCTCCCCCTCCCACTCCCTCCCCCTCCCCCTCCCCCTCCCCCTCCCTCTCCCTCCCTCCCCCTACCTATCTCCCCCCGCTGTCCCTCCTCCTTCCCAATCCCTATCTCCCTCCCCAACCCCCTACTTCCTCCCACTCTCTCTCTCTCCCCCTCCACCCTCCCTCACTCCCATGTCTCCCCTTCCATCTCCATCCCTCCCCCCTCACCTCCCTCTAACCCCCCTTCATCCCCCTCCCTCCACCTTCCACTCCCTCTCCCCCCTTCTCTCCCGCTCGCCCTCTCGCTCCCTCCCCCTCTTTATCCCTCCCTACCTCCCTTCCCCATCTCTCTCTCCCTCACTCCCATCTCCTCACTCTCCCCCCCCCCCCCCCCTCGACATACCTCCCTTTTTCAATCTTCCCCCCTTCCCCCATCCTCCTCCTCGTCGCTCCCCATCTGCCCCTCCCTCTCCCTCTCTCTCCCTCCCACTCCTCCCTCTCCATCACTACAACTACCCCTCCCCCCTCTCTCCCTCACCCCTCCCAATCCCCCTCCCTCACTTCCTCCTCTCCCACTCCTACCCTCACCCTCACTCAACCCACACTGCCCCCCTTCAACCTTCCCCCTCCCTTGCTCCCCCCATCTCCCCCCTCCCTCTCCCTCAATGCCCTCACTCATCCCTCTCCCCTCTCCCTCTACCTCCCCCCCATTCCCCCCTCTTCTTCTCTCCCTCTCCCTCCCTCCCCTCTCCCACTACCAATCTCCCATCCCCTTCCCTCTACCTTCCACCCTCTCCTCTTGCTCCTTCCCTCCCCTATCCCCCCTACCAATATCCCCCATTCCCCTACCTCTCTCCCCCTTCCCCGTCCCCCCTTCCTCCCTCTCCCTCCTACCCCTCCCTCCCTCCACTCTCCCCCTACCGATCTACTGCCCCCCCCACACCTTCCCCCTTGCCTCACTTCCCTATCTTCCCCCCATTCCCCCCTCCCCCCCTCCTCTCCCACTTCTGTTCTCTCCTTCCCCCAACCCTCTTCACCCTACAAATATCCCCTTCCTCCCCTCCCTCCCTCCCTCCCTCCCCATCTACCCCCCCTCCCACTCTCCCCCTCTCTCCATTCCCCTCCTACCTCTCACTACACCCCCTCTCCCATGCTCTCCCCAGGCCTCCATCTCCCTTCCCCCCCATCCATACCCTCTCCCTCACTCCAAAGTCTCCCATCCCTCCCTCACTACCCCTCCCCCCTCCCTCACTCCCCCTCCCCCCTCCCTCACTCCCCCATCTTCCCCACTTCCTCTTACCCTTTCCCCGCCCCTCTCCCTCCCCCCCACCTTCCTCCCCTCCCCTAACACTCCTTCATTCCCACCCCCCCCTTCTCTCCTGCTCTCCCTCTCACCCTTTCCCACTCTCCCTCCCACTCCACCTCCCTCTCCCTCCCTCCCTCTCCCCTGCCCCCTCCCTCCTCTCCCTCCCCCCACCTCCCTCCCCTCCCCTAACACTCCTTCACCCCCACCCCCCTTCTCTCCTTCTCTCCCTCTCACCCTCTCCCACTCTCCCTCCCACTCCACCTCCCTCTCCCTCCCTCCCTCTCCCCTGCCCCCTCCCTCCTCTCCCTTCCCCCCCACCTCCCTCCACTCCCCTAACACTCCTTCACCCCCACCCCCCTTCTCTCCTGCTCTCTCTCTCACCCTTTCCCACTCTCCCTCCCACTCCACCTCCCTCCCTCTCCCCTGCCCCCTCCCTCCTCTCCCTCCCCCCCACCTCCCTCCCATCCGCTAACACTCCTTCACCCCCACCCCCCCCATTCTCTCCTGCTCTCCATCTCACCCTTTCCCCCTCTCCCTCCCACTCCACCTCCCTCTCCCTCCCCATCCCTCCCCCTCCCCTGCCCCCTCCCTCCCTGCCTCCTCCCTCTAACCCCCCTTCGTCCCCCTCCCTCCACCTTCCACTCCCTCTCCCCCCTTCTCTCCCGCTCGCCCTCTCGCTCCCCTCCCCCTCTTTATCCCTCCCTGCCTCCCTTCCCCATCTCTCTCTCCCCTCACTCCCATCTCCCCACTCTCTGCCCCACCCCACATACCTCCCTTTTTTTATCTTCCCCCCTTCCCCCATCCTCCTCCTCATCGCTCCCCATCTGCCCCTCCCTCTCCCTCTCTCTCCCTCCCACTCCTCCCTCTCCATCCCTAAAACTCCCCCTCCCCCTCTCTCCCTCACCTCTCCCAATCCCCCTCCCTCACTTCCTCCTCTCCCACTCCTACCCTCACCCTCACTCCACCCACACTGCCCCCCCTTCAACCTTCCCCCTCCCTTGCTACCCCATCTCGCCCCTCCCTCTCCCTCAACCCCCTCACTCATCCCTCTCCCCTCTCCCTCTACCTCCCCCCCATTCCCCCCTCTTCTCTCCCTCTCCATCCCTCCTCTCTCCCCTTACTAATCTCCCATCCCCCTCCCTCTACCTTCCACCCTCTCCTCTTGCTCCTTCCCTCCCCTATCCCCCCTACCAATATCCCCCATTCCCCTACCTCTCCCCCCCATCCCCATCCCTATCCCCCCTCCCTCCCTCTCCCTCTTACCCCTCCCCCCCATCCCCATCCCCGTCCACCCTCCCTCCCTCTCCCTCCTACCCCTCCTTCCCTCCACTCTCCCCCTACCGATATACCCCCCCCCACCTTCCCCCCTCCCTCACTTCCCTATCTTCCCCCCATTCCCCCTCCCCCCTCCTCTCCCACTTCCCTTCTCTCCATCCCCCACCCCTCTTCCCCCTACCAATATCCCCTTCCTCCCCTCCCTCCCTCCCCATCTACCCCCCTCCCACTCTCCCCCTCTCTCCATTCCCCTCCTACCTCTCGCTACACCCCTCTCCCATGCTCTCCCCAGGCCTCCATCTCCCTTCCCCCCCACCCCTACCCTCTCCCCATTTCCCTCCCTTTTCCCCTCTCCCTCACTCCAAAGTCTCCCGTCCCTCGCTCCCCTATCTCCCCCCTCCCTCACTCCCCCTCCCCCCTCCCCTCACTCCCCCATCTTCCCCACTCCCTCTCACCCTTTCCCCGCCCCTCTCCCTCCCCCCCCTAACACTCCTTCGCCCCCACCCCCCTTCTCTCCTGCTCTCCCTCCCACTCTTTCCCCCTCTCCCTCCCACTCCACCTCCCTCTCCCTCCCTCCCCCTCCTCTATACTCGCCTCCTCCCTCTCTCCCCCTCTCTCCCCCTCCCTCCCCTTACCTATCTTCCCCCTCTGTCCCTCCTCCTTCCCACTCCCTATCTCCCTCTCCATCCCCCCCTGCTTCCTCCCCCCTCCCTCACTCCCCTGTCTCCCTTTCCATATCCACCCCTCCCCACCCCCCCCCTCCCATCGCTCTAAACCCCCCTTCCTCCAAATCCACTCCCTCTCCCCCCTTCTCTCCTGATCTCCCTCTCGCTCCCTCCCCCTCTTTATCCCTCCCTCCCTCCCTCCCTCCCTCCATCCATCCCTCTCTCTCCATACGTACCCCATCCCTCCTCCTCTCCTTCCCCCGCGTCCTCCCCCTCACCCTCCCTCCCTCACTCCCTTCCTCCCTCTCTCTCTACCCATCCATCTCTCCCTCCGGCTTCGCTCCCATTCCCTCTCTAACCCCCTACCCCCCTCCTCTTCCTCCTCTCCCCTTAACCTCCCACCCTCCCTCCCTCCCTCCCTCTCCCCCCCTCCCCTCCCCCCCCTTGATTCGCTTCTCTCCCTCCCCCTCTCTCTGCCCCCCCTCCCCCTCCCCCTCCCCCTCCCCCCCTTTCCCGCCTTCTCTCCCACCCCCCCTCTCTCTCTCTCCCACTCACCCTCTCACTTCCTCCTCTCTCTAAATACATCATCATTTAAATCAATAAACATACAATTCAAACAAACACAATCAAATTCAATAACTACATCTCATAAACATAAACAAAATTTCATTGTATATCATATCATTTTAAATGCATATAAAAATCCACATTTACATTTCTAAATATAATTTTTTTATATCAATTTCATTTTAAAATATAAACAAAAAATAAAACAAATAAAGACATAAAATATAGTGTTAGTATTTTTTAAATGTACAATTTTAAAAATTATTTATGTTGTAAGTGTTTTTTAAATATGTAATACTATGATTAAATCAACCCTTATGACATAAATTGTTTAATGTTCAATGCATAGGTGTAATGTATAAAATATATAACTAAATTAATTTTATGTCTATAAAAAATATTTTATATTTTATGTGCATATATAATTCATAAAATATATAATTAAATCAATTTTAATATATAGAAAGTATTTGTTTGATGTGTACGAATATTTTTAAATTTTAGAAATGTAGAAATGGCAAAGTGAATGGGAAAGTGTATTATTGTGCCATTGAGTTTAACAAAGTATAAAAGTAAAAACATATATGAAAACAAGGAATAGGTTACACTACTATACAGAGAACATTTGGAAAGGGTTTTATCACTTTCTTCTAAACAATAAATTTTATTAATAATTATATTTACATTTCATGCTAAGTATATAAAAGAAAGAGAATAAAAACATAGTTACATCTATGTCTATTTTGAATAGTATATAATTGGAAATAGATTCTTTCTTGTAACTGTAACACTGCAACATATAAACATTAAAGTTAATAAAATCAAATAAATTAAAAATATTAAAAAAAAACATTATATGAAGAAAGTCCTTCGCTTTTTTATAACACAATCTAATATTATTCATTTGGATGAGAACCGTCAGCTTCTGGAAGATCAGTTAGATCGTATGAAGGGCCGCTTCCTTGAGATTCAAACTACATTCCAAGATCCGCATAGGGAGGTCCCAGATTCTATAAAAAGTTGTTTGCGAAGGATGCAACGTCAAGTTGGAAATGCCAGAGAGTTGATCCATCGCTCTCGACGCCCGTGGAAATGCCAGAGAGTTGTAGGCATACCTATGTTGAATTTTTTTCAGAGGAGTTGGTGTCGAATAGACAGCTTCAGTGCGTAGGAGTTGGGGATGTTAGGTGCTTCAGAGACGTCTCGTCTGCTACAGATGTCCGGCGATCCTCCATGAATTTTCAGAGGAATCAGTCGTAGATTTCCACTGTTACCTTCTCGAGAAAAATTGGATCTCTCTCAATAGTCATTCATGAAGATCACATGACATTTTCCAGGAAAATACAATACTTATTCTTTAAACTTTAGGATGTAATTCCAAAGGTACTGCAATCTTTCCCAAGATGTCAAGCGATTGAATTTTGTGATGCGATATGGAGCCTGTCATCTGTTTCCCATATCCTCTTCACAAGACTACAGTGTCGTCATCAACCAAATGAAGCATGATTTTGCATTTTTTTCTAAATATGAGTACTTATACTTTTCAAGTAACATACAGAAATGTACTTCGATACAGGCTGGCTCTACTGCCTCATAATCAGAGTTATCTGGTCTGATAGAAGCTGATAATCTAGTTTAGATGGAACCCTGGTTTACCAAAGGTATATGTCGATCCCTTACTATGTTTACTTTCTTTTGATAGATTCGTAAAGATCCATGTTAACTTGATCCAATAATTAATTTACTGGATTTGTAAAGAAAAAATATTGGAAAATAAGGATTATTTTCTGCATTTATAGCTTATTTTAAAATTACTTTTAAATGATAAAAATCTCCCTCCTCACTCTCCCATGTGACTAGTCTCTCCTACCCCACCGGACTTTGAGTACCCAAAACGATGTATATGGTTTTGAAAATATACCGAGTGCTCTATTTAGGAGCAGTTGATAACCAAAACGCCCAGCAGCTGCATGAATCGGACAGAAGAATAATTGCTCAAAGTGCAATTTCGATGGTTAAAATCGTGATTTCCACAGTTTAGATAGTTTCAAAATTGGACATGAAGTCTAGGAAAGACAGTTGTGATGGTTGAAATTGTGAAATTGCAAAGTTGAGTCGTTTTGATTTCTGTTTATCCTACGTGATTTATTTTCATTTAAATTTAGATTTAGTTTTTCAATCACATTGAGCAGATTTATTTTCAAAGTTCCTAGTTATCTTATTCATTGGTTTGATTTGGCGAGTGTTAAAGGTTAACTATTTTACATATTTTCAGAAATTTTTTCATATTTTATTGAAATATAAATCAGAGATCTTATTCCAAAAATGAAGGCGGAAGAGTCTCTGCACTTACAACCCCTATCAACAGAGGAGTCATGGGACTTGTTTCGCAAAGTAGCTTTCCCAGACAAAGTTCCAAAGGATATAGATGATATAGCTCGAGAAGTCACCAATGAGTGTGAAGGTTTTACCATTGCCATAACTGTAATAGCCTCAATAATGATTAGCAACAGCGCTGTAAATGAGTGGAAGCTTGCTTTAAATCAGCTGAAAGATGTGGATCGAAATTTTCAAATTACTCATCGGGACCCCAATGACGTCCTCTACGCGCGCAACGATCCCGTGACGCCCATGAAATTGGACAACAATTATTTCAAGGGCTTGATAAAGAACAAGGGACTGCTTCTCGTCGATCAGCGCCTGCTCTCGGCCTTACGTCAACCATATGGCCTAAGACAACAACTACTACTTCTCTCAACTCTCCAGAGCTTTTACTCCGATCTGCCTGCGGCGATGGAGGTTGTAGTTTTGGATTGAGATCATCTAATGGTGGCAGTGGGAATATGGAATCCGTCATGGAGCAGGCGTGGGATCCGCTCTAGTTATCCAACAAATGGATCTGTCTCTCTAAAGAATGAAATTGAATCTAGAACTGGAAATGGATATGTGGGTTATCAACTAGGTTTTCTGGTTAGGGTTATGAAACTGGAACAAGATCTCCCACTGGCACAACCGAGTGAGCTATTTTTTGGGTGGGAATACTAAGTGAATCCTCACATCTATACATCCATTCGACCAAAACCATAAACCACTACCCTAAATCCGCACATCTATACATCGATTGGACCAAAACTGATAAAATCCATGCAATCTACGGAACAACCCACTTTAACTCATATCTATTAGGACACATCAATTCCTAATCGATGAGGACAACGTGCCATTCTTTTTATCTTCTCTGCCTCCGAATAGGATGCCTACATATTTCCACTCGGCTTGTCCTTACGAGGGAAGGGTCGTAAAGCTAGAATAGTTATTTGCAGTGGATTATTTACCTTAGAATTAGTATGAGTAATAGCCCTTTTAGTGAAATCTTTGATTCAACCAAACTAAAACCCATAGACACCCAGTCCAACACGGACAAGATGGTGTCCACTGTCCACTTAAGGCTCAACTGCATGCGCAAAAACACAAAAAACGGTTGATCTATTCCAAAAAGCATCCGAGGTAGAGGCTGGAAAACGGATGACATCATCATATAAGGCCAATACATCCTAAATGACATTAGGCCAATAATATCTAGTCTAGATTATTAACCCTAATTCAATTAATTCTATCTATGTTGCAGTAGACAGAAATTCATTGATTGAATCACCATTGCTCGTCCATGGAATCCGAAAAGGTGTAGACAGACTCAAGCCAAGCATCCGAGACATGGCAAGACAATATTGTAGAGTCTCATTTGGTCTGTTTAAGCATCTTATTCTCATGTAGAAAAAATATTGTATGGGAGATTGGATTCACTTAAATCTGTTGGATTTGCCAAGTATGCTCCTGCCCTCGACACGTTGCGGACCCAATTCGCCCTTCCAATTAGATTTAGGAATTCCATAGAAAGTAGAATGAATATGAAATCGTTTCATCTTATGTCGCCTTCCTTTCTTGATGTAATTCCTAATTTAGTGTTGTTCTATGCAAATACGAATCTGCCCAAGCAATCTATATTCCTATTCAGAATATGGAGATTTTCTTATCTGAATTCCCACAGCTATTTTACATCAACACTATCCTTTTATAACTAAATTCTATCAACTAAAAAACACATACATTTGGGTTTATTTCAATCTTATAGCAATGCTTACATTGGATACATTCTGATCACTGCCAACTGAAACCCGTGAGACTCACTGCTGCCATATCTTACATATCGCATTATCTCCCAAGCAAATCAACTTGTAGATCTCGTGTGAACGAATCAATGCATCAGACCTTCAACTGTAAAATAAAACAGAACTGTATAGAGAGAGCTATACAATAGCCAACGCTCTGCAGCAATGGCTATATATTTTAGTAGCAGGTCTGTTCAGGAGTCAGGAAATAGGACTGCCTACAAGCATTTTCTGTGCGTGACCCTCTATGCAACAGACACACTGAACATTGAGTTCCCACAACAGGATTGATGTGTAAAGTAAGGGTATGGCCATGATAGCCACACAACTAACTTTTAAAAGTTCTGAGGCTAATCAACAGCCACAACCCACAACCTGACCCAGGGCAAAAGAAAAGAAGAAACACAAGCTTAGGTTCTGAGTGGGTGCATGAGCAGCAACAAAACCCTGATATTAGGACAATATATTCTAAATGCTATGCAGGGTTAATAATAGAGTAGATTATAGGCCAATATATCCTAAATGATAAAAGCTGCACCGTTTGGTGGGTTTAAAATTGACTGAAAATAGAGGTGGTAGAAACTCATTCCTAGATTAGATTTTATTTCGACAAAAATAAAAATAAAAACACAGAAATAGAAGGAGATAGAGATGCATACATACTTGGAGTGGAGTAGCAAGGATTCCCTCCTCCGACTTCCTCCGCAGATCTCGCACTCTCTCTTCGGATGGAGATCGCCATTACCGGCCGAATCCTCCGCGTCCTCCACATCGATGCGCAGCAGCAGCTCCTCTGGCAAGCTCTGATCTCCTTCGGAAGCCCGAAATTCATCGTCAGAATAATTATTAGGAAAGAAATGTAATGGCAAGAACATAGAGATTTCACTATATGCATACCTTCCAATTCCATCGATCTGCAAACTCGGCCAATATGAATCACTGGTCTGATAAAATAGAAGAAATAATGATATCTACCGTAGCTTGGCTTGGTGCTGTGAAGATATGGTATGAATTTATTTTGGGAATAGTTTTTTCCCAGTTGCGTCTGAGCTGAATGGCGTTTGAGAAGCATTCTTTAGAGGTCATTCCACAGCAGATGTCCAAATGCAGACACCCTCCTCTATCACAAACAGATGCAGACACAAATGCCGTCCAGACTTAAAAAAGACAAACCGACGTCCAGACTTAAAAAAGACACACAGCACTCCACAAATTGATCATCAATATTTTGAATGTGTGCGCTATCGACTTCTCTCTCTTTCTTGCTTTTCCGGCGACTTCGACTTCTCTTTCTTGCTTTTCCGGCGTCTTCGACTTATCTGTCTTTCTTTCGACGGATAGGTTACACGCCTACCAAACAAAATATTATTTTCTAACGGCTTTCATTTTAAATTTGAAAGGCCAGATTTATCTTATGGACCAACGTTTGCACAGTCTGCTAATGTTTTTTTTTCTTCATATGTGGACATATAATACCTCGGTGTGCTTGGAACATTAAAGTAAATTTTAAGATCAAAATTTAATTATTAAAATATAATAACTTAACCTAAAACAAACATTCTATTTTAAAGTCCATAGCTTTTTAATGACAATAATATACCTATTTTGTTTAACTTATTTCTGCTTTTATATTTTTGAGTTTATTATATGATTTAGTTTTAAGGTTTCGCAAATATTTTTTATCATTTATTTAAAATTATAAATCAATGAGTGTATATGTTTTAATTTATTTATTATTAAGTTATAAGATTTTAGAATATTGATTTTTTATCATTTATTTAAATTAAAAAATATTTAAAATTATAAATCAATGAATGCATATGTTTGAATTTATTTATGATTAAGTTCGAAGATTTTAGAATATTGATTTTTTTTCATTTATTTAAATTAAAAAAAATAAAAATTTGAAAGTATACTTTAATGTTTAGATTTCAATGTTATTATTATTTATATCTATATTATTGCATTTAGATAACTATATTAACACACATATATATATATATGGCCATTATTATTAAAAGGATTGATGTGGTGGAATCTCATGTGAAGTGATGAATTCTTTTGTTAAGACATAGATTCAGGGATAGTTGGTGGGAAGGTTATGTTCATTGTATGCATAACATTAGATTACTTGATTTTGCTTCATTGTTAGTTCTCTTGGTGTGGTATTAACGATAATGCGTGACCGTGTGATATCAACGATCATGCGTGACCCTGTGATATCAATGATCATGTTTGACCCTGGGATAGCTTTAGCTCTTGAGCTCATCCACCAGTTGCAACTTCCTGGTTTCTCAAAAGTGAACCTACATGTATTGGTTGAGGGTGATGTTTTTATGTTCAACTTTTCTTCTTCTTTTGAAGGGACCTCGCTCTCTTCCTCCCTCTCTTCTAGTGTGATATCAATGATCATGCTCGACCCTACGACAACTTTAGCTCTTGAGCTCATCCACTGGTTATAGCTTCTTGATTTCTCGGAAGTGAACCTACAGGTATTGGTTGAGGGTGATGTTTTAAATTCAAATTTGCTTCTTGTTTCAAAGGGACCTCGCTCTCCTCCAAGAGAGAGGTCTCCTTCTCATTTCCAACTTCCTTTGAGTTTTGTCTTTGCTGGGATAACGAAGGGGTTTATTCAATTTGCTAAAGATTCCAGGGTAGTGTTCCTTTCTTCAGTTTGATTGTGGAGAAAATGGGCTCCCCGAGGGACAATAATGCCATCCTTGAAATCAAAATTCTATGTCATTGGGTCGAACTCGGGGATGTTAGGCCTATGCTTAGGGTTTTGCAGTCTCATTGGGATGGAACGGTGGATTCCATGCATCACATTCATATCATATTTCTTTATTGGATACCAAAATGGACAAAGTGGAGGGAAATGCTAGAGTACATGGTGGTTAGGTAGATAATTTGTTGGAAGATGTGGACAAATTGCTCAATTTGGCTCACAAAAGCCACTGTCAAGATCACTCCACTATACCTCAGAGGGATTCAAAGGAAGGTTAAGTTGGTCATCCCACAAAAGAACTCATTGACTTGGGTTTCTCTAGGCAAGATGGCTAATGCTTGCCTTTGATGGATCTAGATTGGTTCTATACATTTTGTTTATGTTATGTATTACTTATTTGTCATCTTACTAGGAAAATATATTTGTCTTTATAGTGCTAGTTCAGTTTTGCTACAACTAGAATAATGTTGAATGTAATTTTCACGGAAGGGGATTTTTGGACAATAAGCATTTTACTAATGCTACCCTCTTCATTAGGGTGACTGGTTTTTGTAATCTTTTGTTTTTTTTTCTCAGCTTTTTAAATATAAACTCTTTACACATTCTCGTTATCTATCTATCTATCTATCTATCTATATATATATTTAAGTCAATTTTCCATATCTTTCTACCTTGACATTCATTTTTTTTGTTCTTTAGCTATTCAGAAAGGTATTGACGAGATATATGTGATTATGATATGATACTTTTATGTTTCTACATACTAACATAGTCAAGTGTTGTTTTTTTCAAACCAATATAAAATGAATGTCTAGGTCATGATGAGCACGACCTCAAACCACCACATAGTCCCTCTAAAAGGGATATCTATCCTCCAATGGTAATATGGGTGATATTAAGAGGCTTTTCACAAGGGATACATCTTAGGGACTTGGCCGATATTGCAAGGAGAGGAAAACATGAGAATTAATCCTTACATTAATATTCTAAGGTGCATTGGCCATGGATAAGGTTTCAAACCATGCCATAAGCCATCTAATGGTGATACTCATCCTTTGAGTTGAACATGTTTCTCCTATAATGCCTTGGATATTATTAATGGGTATCAATAGATTTCCAATAAGTGTGGGATTAAAATAAGGCCCTTAGGCCCTAGATGAATCTTATAGAGACCAAGTGCCATTAGTAAGGCCACAAATCATTAAAGACGCCCTATATAGTAGATCATTGTTCTCACAGTGGGATATTAATGTCTACGTGAGTTTTTGTACACTAGGTATAGTTTTTGGACCATGGTTATGATATAAAATGATGGAATTAGGCCCTAAATTAATATTATTGAGCTAATGGGCCATGATCGAGGTCTTGAATCACAAAATAGATAATTTAAAGTGGATCTTCAACATACAAGTGGCATATGGATGTGATTAGGATTTTTTTATGTGGTAGGCATGAGTCTTGAGGCCTTTACAATAGTCAAGGGTGCAATATATGGTTGTTGCAGCATAAAAGAATATCTAGGTGTCATTGGCCATCAATGTGACCTCACACGACAACGCAAGCACTTTAGAGCCGATCTTTGTCATCTAAGTGGAATATGGGTATCATTATAAGGATTTTCATGCTAGAGATGGGTATTAAGGTATTGACCATGATCAAGGAAGGAAAAAAAAGGCCATTTTCCCCTAGATGAATCTATTAGGGATAAAGGGCCATAAACATAACATAAACCACATACCATTCCCTCTATAGGGGATCATTGCCCTTCAAGTGAGATATGGGTATGATTATGGCATTTATGCATCATGGATGGGCCTCAAGGATTTAACCATGGTTGGAGGAGAAATATTGGGAATAATAAACTAAATGAATATTCTTTGGCTAATGAGTAATGACCAATGTCTTGAACTACAACACACACCCTTTAAAGGGATAATTTCCATAGGAATGAGATAAAGGCACGATTAGGAATTTTTTTGTAGTAAGGATGGGTCTTGAGGCCTTGACCATGAGTGGGGGAGTAAAATAAGGCCCTTAATTACTAAATAAATATTATAAGTCTTATGGGACAAACTATTCCTCAAACCACCAAAAAACCCCCTATAAATTTCCTTTTTCCTTGGGTGGGATATGGATAACATTAGGAGGTTTTGCACACAAGAGTTGGATCTTGTCTCTTTGCACCAAAATGAAGCTTGTATTGCCTTGGTATCTAAAACAAACTTCAAAGAAAAACAAAACTTGGATCATTGGCATCTTAGTGGGGTATGGGTATAATTAAAATATTTTGCATACCGAACATGGGTCTTGTGGACTTAGCCATTGTTGATGAAGCAAAACAAGGTTTATAGGATCTAACATTATTTTCTAGCAGACATAATACATTAACGATGCCTTCAACCACTAGACAAACCTTGTATATGGAATCTTTGAGCTTCAAATGAGACATGGGAAATGTTAGAAAGTTGTAGACATAATGGATGGATCTTCATATCTTGACTATGGTATTGGGAGAAAATAAAGGGTCCTACGGGCCAAAATGAATCTTTCAAGTCTTCTAATCCACAAACAAGTGCTTAAACCAGTATAGAGGCCCTTTAGAGATGATGTTTGACGTTATATTAGGATATGGGTTCCATTAGGAGGTTTTGTGCACCAAGGATGGGTATCAGGTCTTGACAATGGTAAGAGGAGGAATTAAAAGGACTTAAGTACTGTATAAATATTTTAAGTATTTGGTCCATGAAAATGGCTTAAAAGCACCACATAGTTCCTCTAAAATGGATCTTTGACCTGTTAGTGAGATATGACTACCTAAAAGAAGTTTTACATACTAGATATGGATCTTGGGATTGTGGTTAGGATTGAGTGAGGATAAAAAGTGTGTTTCTATCAACCCTACAAATTAGAGAAACAAAAAGATATACAAAAATAATAAATGCATGAAACATAAGATTATATTGTAGAACAAATAATCAAAGGAAATGGACATGATAAATGATGTAGAAATAGGTCTTGTATTATGAAATCACTTTAGGAAGCAATGCTCACATGCCTCTTAAGATTGGGAAACCTTTCATTAGAGAAAATATTTGATACAATAATTATTGACAAAACAATCCATAGCCTCTTAGCTCTTTAAACAGGTTTTCAATATCCAAAAACCCTAACTACTTGATTTGGTCAATAATTTATGAGTACCAACTATCTAGCGAGACTTAATTAATAAAGAGTCCCTTTTTGCATTAATATTCTACTCGCAACTACTCGAACTTATTTAAATGTTATGTCATGATACATAACATGATTAAATACTAAGGTAGGGAGTTAGGGTGGGACCCTAACATGCCCTCCCTCTTCCAAAGTAGTGTTGTCATCAATACTCAAGATGAGGAGATTGTTGTAAAATCCATTTAGGTTCCTAGGTGGAATCTCCAGGTTTCATATCTTTACATTGGATCAACACTTATTTGATTGTACACCTATGCAATTGGTGTTCACTGGTGTCCAATACTGCTTTCGGTTTGAGCCAAATGGAACTTCCTAATCAATTTCTAGTAACTTGGTTTTCACTATACAATTGGATCCCACCACCTTTTTAAGGCATGAAACATGAAATACCGGGTTAATATTGAAGTGATAAGGAAGAGATAGCTTGTAGGCCACTTGTCCAATGCATTGGTTGATCTAGTGAGGCCCATAGAACTTAATAGCCAGTTTCTTATGGAGGTAATTTTTTAGGGATGATTGTTTATAAGGTTGAAGTCGAAGAAACACATAATCCCATTTTGTAAACAATTTCTTAGAGTGATGATGATCTACCTATTGTTCATTCTATTTTGAGTCATAGCCAAATTGTCCTTAGGTGTGTAGAGAATAGCTTCTCTAGTGTAAAGTGTGCTATCCACTTTCTAGACCCTACAATTGCCCAGTAAATATAAAACCGCAATCAATTTTTTTTGCCATATACTGTTTGATAAATGTGTCATTTGGTAGCACCATGAAAAGTGGTATTATACCACCATTCTTCAATAGGAATCCATTTTTTCCAGTGATGTGGATTATCTTAAGAAAATCATCATAAGCAAGTTTCCAAAAAAATATTTACCATTTTAGTTTGGCCATTAGTTTGTGGGTGATAGGTTGTCTTAAGTTTCAATTGAGAACCATGAAGTTTAAATAATACTTTCTATTATTTGGTTATGGAGGTAGTGTCTTGATCAGACATAATGGAAGTTAGCATTCCATGTAATTTAAAAATATAATCCATGAAGACTTGAGAAACTATTGGCATTGTAAAAGGGTGTGACAAGGAACAAAAATGGGCATATTTAGAAAGATGATCTACAACCAACATGATGACTAATTTATTACCAACTCCCAGAATCCCCATGATAAAGTTCATGGGAATATCTGTATAGAGATGTGTTGGAATTGGAAGCAGCTACAAGTCCCCTGGCGACCTCACCATTTCTCCTTTGTGTTGTTGGAAAGTATCACATGATATGAAAAATTTTTGGATGTCTTGTTTCATTCCTACCCCCAAAAAAATCACTTTTAATCCTTTCATAGGTTTTATGAAAGACCGAGTGACTTGCTTCTGGTGATGAATGCAATTCCTCTAAGATTATTTGTTTGAAGATGGAATTTGGTGCTAGAAAATGCAATCTTTATAGTTCAATGTATCTTGGTTCCATGTATACCCTACAAGAGGATTTAGGTCTTACTTAAGTCATTGTACAACCATTCTTAACATGGTTCCTTGAGCAACATTGAACTGGTAAGGATAGTGTTAGAACAAATTAACCATCTAGACCTTAGTATATGCAATTATTTTTCTTCCTAGTGGTTTAGACTATGCTAGTTGGATTCCTAGTGCATAATATTTCCACCATTGTGATAGTTTATCCACAATAGCGCCCTCTAGATGCTTTTACTCTTCTTTTTCAAAGCTAAAGTGCCCATCCTTCTTTATCTTGCTTTTATCCAGCTTTTGTGAGTTAAGGCATCTTTTTCCTTCTTTTCACTTGGATTAGGATGAACTAGGAGCACTAGGGTGACTTGGGAAATTTTGCTAGTTTTTGCCTCAACATATTCCTTCTTTTTCTCCTAAAAATCCACTCACTAGTTTTTTTTTTGGCCACTCATGGTCGACAAAGGTCCACCTAGCCAATTCGTGACCATCTACTATGATTTGGAGGTTGACACATGTCGTAGATGGGGATTTAGTATAATCTAATCCTTCCACGTTTGAGCCACTTGAATTGCCTCCAAGGATCTTGAATTTTCTCTATGATATGTATTATATATGGTATTCATGTTATTTAATAATAATATGTGAGAGTTTATTCGGATTGATTTCTATCTCATGTTTTTCTAACTCATTCTTCTTCTCTATTTTCTGCTAATATTTGTTCCAAATCTAAGTGAATTTTATATTGGCTTTAGATCCTTAGCTGTAGAATTCTTGCATGGTATCAAGGCCATATAATTTTGACATTGTGTCAAAGCTTAGGGAACTTAGGTTGAGCATAGTTGCTTGCAATAACACACCAGAAGTAGTGAAGTTACTACATAATTCATGGGAACATTGACTTGAGTCCTTTAGTTTATCCATTGGATTTTTACCAGGCGTGATGCACTCCTGAATGTTGCTACTGAATAAATTAGAACTCATTAATTAATATTCCATACATCTATTCAAAGTGTTGTTTTACAGGTACAATTTCAACATGGATTCGAAAGTAGTTCCTCTTCTCACTTCATTCACAAGCTATTCAAAGTGGAAATTGAAGATGATTCCACATCTAAAGAGATTGGATCTCTTTGATGTGTCTATTGGAGCTGTGAAAGATCCTACATCCTATGAAGAGAAAAATTATTGGCTAGATTACTATGATAGATCATATGGAGCAATATGTCTAGCCATATCTCCAAGGGATCTCTGAACCAATTTGGATAGAGAATTTGGAATGAAAAATGATGGGGAATATGCAAGAAGTTTGGAGAGTGAGCCTAGTGACTTATTCTCAAGTGTTATCCCTCTTGATGTCTCATCCTCAAAACTATCTGATTAATTTGTGCAATATGAAGAAGAAAATATAACATAAATATCAACACAAGTTCGAAATGGTGAAAGTTGATCACATTCATATTCTGCTAAGGAGTAAGATACCTCTAGACATCTTCACCAATTTCACATCTACTTGGATCTCTGGAGAGCATCATTAAATTTTGGTATATTCTTGTCCATTTAGAGGCGAGGTTTTCTTCCCATGTGGTTTTCCTTCTTTCCTCACATACATGGACTAATAAAATTGTAAAGGGTGACCATAGACTTAGTTTCTAGGCCCTATATATTTATGATATTTCATTCACATAATTTAGGCTTAAGGGGGGGTGTTAGAATAAATTAATCATCTAGACCTTAGTATATGCAATTATATTTCTTCCTAGTGGTTTAGACTATGTTAGTTGGATACCTAGTGCATATTTTGTCTACGATTATGATAGTTTATGCACAATAGCGCCCTATGGATGTTTTATAAAGCTAAAACGCCCATCCTTCTTTATCCCACTTTTATCAATATTTTGTGTGTTAAGGAAACTTTTTCCCACTTTACACTTGGATTAGGATGAACTAGGAGCACTAGGATGACTTGGGAAAGTTTGCTACTTTTTTCCTCAACATCTTCCTTCCTTTTATTTTTAAAAGCCAATCACTGGTTGTTTTTTGGTCACTCACAGTCTACCTAGGTCCACCTAGCCAATTCATGACCATCTATTATGATTTGGAGGTTGACACATGTCATAGATGGGTATTTGGTCTAGTCTATTCCAGCCACATGTGATCTACTTGAATTTCCTCCAAGGCTATAAAATTTTCTCTATGAGATGTGTTATATATTGTTTTCATGTTATTGAATAATAAGATGTGAGAGTTTATTCCAATTGAGTTCTATCTCATTTTTTTCTAGCTCATTCTTCTTATCTATTTTTTGTTAATATTTGTTGCAAATCTAAGTGAAGATTATATTGGCTTTAGATCCTTAGATATAGAAGTATTGCATGGCATCGAGGCCATAGAATTTTGACAGATAAGCCAAAGAGAGATCCCTCTTATTCATATTACCTAGATAGTGCATAAGCCACCACATTTTCTCTACCCTTCTTATAGAAAATCTCATAATAATACCTAAAAATTTTCTAACCCTCTTATGTTTCCTTTGGGAGGAATTTTTTTATTAGTATCTATGTGAGGTATCATCACTAGCTAGGCCGACCTACAAAAAGAAAATAAATTAAAATGTAATTCATTATGCGAAAAGAGAAGTCAACCGAGTAAAAGAAGGAAAGTTGGCCCCAGTGAAAAAAGTCACCTGGAAAACAGTATAAATAGGAGGGATGCCTCCTCATTTGGACACACACCTGAATCAAGTTCGCTCAAGCAAGGAGAATTTCGCTGTGGGTTGTAGAAGATTGATTTTTGGGGCTCTTTCTTTTGTATCATCTCTATTTTTTATCTCTCTTGATATAGATCACTATTATATCTGATGTACTTGTATTATGTAGTGAATCTCTAAGTAAGAAAGGTTTGTTGGGTTTTTCCGAGTTTGGGTTTTACCGGGGAACTATTGCGTCTCTTGTGTTTCTGTGGATGCTTATTTTTTTGAAAGAGATAAAAATTATACTGCTATATTATTAACCATCTAACATGTTATGGGCCCACACCAAGCTCCTATTGCATAACTACCAAAAACTAGGGATTCTTGATTCTAGGGTTTCCATCCATTGATTCAAAAGAAAAAGAGTATTGCTCAATTCAACCTAGGAGGGTGCATCTTTATGTGGAGACAAACTTCAATTTGGTGAAATTTTAGCTTCAACCTAAATTCTGTAGAAACTATAGAAATTATGTTTTTAGATTGCAAGTTGTTCTGACCTCATATATGGAAGGAAAGGAGGTCTATCCAACTCACCTTGTGAGGGAACATTATCCTGTGGATTTAATTTTATCAAATTCTAAATTTCATTTTTGACCTAACTCCCTCTAGGGTTTCTACAGTTTTTTTCAGTTTTAGTTTTTGACCGTCTTCTGTTAGGGTTTCTACACCAGATCTGTCAAAATAGTTGCTAGAATCATAGTTGAATATAGATTGGAGGGATTTTCAAACTTTCAATCCTATAAGAGTAAGATGCTAATGCTCCTAAATTAACATGATATCAATGATCATATACTCAGAGTTATTCCAAATCCATAGGGATCCCGAGAGAAATCAAGATACAAGAAGAATGAAGCCACAACCATGAGTATTTTGATGGAATCAGTAAAATATAAGCTTGTAGCTCTTATTGCAAGCCAAGACACTATCAAGAAGATGTATAATGCCTTGAAGAAACTATATGATAATGAGAATCCGAGCAGAATATTTTCCCTAAAAGGCCAAATTTATCAAGTGAAGTTTAGAAAGGATGATTCGGTTTATTCTTACTTCTTGAAGATTGCTCAAATCATAGATCAACTAATGGTTGTTGATGAAAGTGTTCTTGACATAGATATTGTGTTGACTTCCATGGATGGAATTCCTTCATATGGAATCCATTTGTGAAAGGGATATGTGGCTGTGGTCATATTCCCACCTTTGATTAGTTTTGGTCAAAATGTATTCAAGAAGAAACAAGGGAACTTGCCTCTACGTCAAAAGAAAAGGAAGAAGAACTAGTTCTTGCAACTAGAATTGGAAAGAAGAAAGGATAGAGGAACAAGGGAAAGAAAGACATCAAGTCAGTCCAAATTCCAAAGATCAAGAAGGATAGATCCAAGCTCAAATGTTTCAATTGTGTCAAGCTAGTTCATTTTTTTACGTAATGTTGGAAGAAAGGAAAAGGAAAGCATGATGCCTCTACAACTAAACAGAAGCATGCACTGGAAAAGAAGAAAAAATTTGGAAATATTACTTTCTTGTTACTAATATCTCAGGAAATGATGCTCATGAATATTCTTCACAAAAGTGGTCAAGGAATGCAAAATATGATCTTTAGGAAATTGCAGAAGATCATCAAAAGGAATACTTCCTCTAGTATACTCTATGAGTGCACCAATGATTGCGGTATCAAGATGATGTGATTGTCATTGGTGATGAAGATCCATGCCACAGAAATAATTTGAATATCTGAGGACTCCTCTGATCTCTGCAAGGAGGCAAAGATTAAGAGGGAGCCAACAAAACAATAAAAGATAAGTATTTGTACTATCATTTGAGTTATTCTTTAATGTTTGGTTTAAAGGATAATGTTCACAACAATTATATGTATACATGTGATACAACTTTCTATTATGCATGACTAATATCGATAAGAAATAGGCTCATTTAGTGCATATATATGTTGGGAAAGTAGCCTATAGTGCTGCACAACAACCCATGAGCCTTGTTTTCAATATGGATGGGTGTTGTACTAAAGCATTGGTTGAGATTCTTACATAACTATGTGAACTATTGCATTGAAATGACAATATGATTCTATTGAATTTCATGTTTATGCAATGTTGGTAACTCATTGACTAAGCTTGACTTGTAGGAGATATCATGTGTTATGACCTACAAGATATTTGTTCCAAAGAAAAAGTGATAGTTGTTAAGGAAGAGGACAAGTGATGGATGTGGAGATCCCATTGATACTCAGTATTTGAGAGGGATAAGGATGCTCAGATGCATAGGGAGTGCGACGCTTGAAGACTAATGTTTGCAGAATTTGGAAAACATTTCCCTGGTATTATCCATGTGACTTGCCTAAGGGGTGAATGGAATAGTGGCAGAGCCAATGTTCAAGATTCAGTTTAGGTTGGCATCTAGGATGACACCTCATATAGAGTGATGGAATAGCCAATGGAGTAGCATGAGGTTTTTGTTATACAAGGGAAGGATTCCCATGTTTGTAGGTTGAATAAATATATCTATGGGATTAAGAAAGCACCATGGTCTTGGTGCTACAGGATCGACCGTTACTTAATAAAGTTAGGCTTCACCATAAGTGAAGCAAATCGAAACCTTTATTACAAGGTTGTTGAAGGTTATCCCTTGATCCTGGTACTCTATGTTGATGATATCTTTCTTAGAGGGGACAAGAGTATAATTGATAAGTGCAAGAGGGAGTTAACCCATGAGTTTCAGATGAAAGACCTAGGATTGATGCACTATTTCTTGGGCTTAGAGGTGTGCCTAAGGACCAGATGAGATCTTCCTTGGACAACGGAAGTATACCATTGAGATATTGTGTAGATTTGGCATGATGGACTGTAATTCCATGGCCACACCTATGGAGGTTAATATGAATAAGTTACATGACTTTACCATATATTTAGATTTAGTGGATTTGACCATGTATCGCTAGTGCTTATATATTTATGTGGTACAATTGGTTATGGACTATAATATACCTCATATAGTGACGTGAAGCTAGTGGGATTCACATATTCAAATTGGGCTGGTAGTGTAGTTGACATAAATATCACCTCTGTGTGTTGTTTTAGCTTGGGATCAGCTATGGTTTCTTGGTTCAACAAGAAATATACCTATGTGGCACTCAGTTCAGTAGAGGCATAATACATCATAGCCAATGCAACCTATAAGGAAGCAGTATGGATTCAAAAGCTTCTTTCATATTTGTATGGTCATAAGCTTGATGTGATAGTGATATTCTGTGATAACCTGAGCTGTGTAAATGTTGAGATATTGTAACTTCTAAGAATATTATATTTGTACTTTATTATTCCGGAGATGTTTCATTCCTCCGTGAAGACCTTATTGTATATCTGGAGATGTTTTATTCCTCCGTGGAGAATGTGGTAACTTGGGTTATTAGACTTCCCTAGTGGGGATCGGCCCTCTATGTGTCATGTGGGTTAAAGGGGTTATTAGACCACCCTAGTGGGGTCGGCCCTGCCACATTATGTTAAGTGATTAAGTTGGGGCTGACCTAGTTAATGTAAAATACAAGTCGGATTGTGTATAAATAGAGGAGGTGTGTTCCTCATTTAACACACACTACACTCACTTGTGAATAGCGCATAGGTGAGGGAGAGATCTGCTATGGAGGAGAAGGAGCTCATGTCGAGGGTTTACATCTTTGTATTTGCTGGTCATCTATATTGAGGAAGCTTTGCTGGGTTTTCTACCCCATGAGGGTTTCCCATGATAAATCTATGTCTCTTGTGTTTATGCTGTGCTTGTTGTTCTTTCAGTGATCCTGTATATGCTATTGTTGTGAAATGAAATGCAATGCTGATATTTTTTGTCTTAGCATATTGAATCTTAACAGTAAAGAGATTGGAGAAACTTGTGTTCCATGACAAGTACAAACATATTGAGATTAAATATCACTACATTAGAGGCATAGTTCAGAAGGGAGTAGTGAATATCCAATATATATCCATAGATGAGATAATTGTAGATATCCTTACCAAGCCTTTGTCAAGTGTGAAGTTTGCATACTTCCGTGAAAAGATTGGGGTGGTAAAGAATCCATTCCTTAGGAAGGGAGATTGATGAATATTATGGTTTTTGATGAGGCACAAGTTGAGACTTGTTCTTGAATCCTATGTGGAGTATATCCCTGCATGGGATGGTTCATGTGTGGAACATTATCCTATGTGGAGAGGACTCCTATGTGGATTATATCCCTGTGTGGAGCATTCTCCTATATGGAGAGTGATTTGAGTTGATCGTACTCCTTAATGGAATGAGTTGGGATGATTGTACTCCTCCATGGATTGTGATCATACTCCTCGATGGATTGTGATCATACTCCTCGATAGACTAAGTCAAGTTGATCGCATGAGTTGAGTTGATCGTACTCCTCGATGGACTGAGTTGAGTTGATCATACTCCTCGAGAGTCCCATGTGGAATATGATTCCTGTGTGTAACATTATGATCGCACTCCTCGATAGACTGAGTTGAGTTGATCATACTCCCTGAGATTCCCTTGTGGACTATGGTTCATGTCTCGAACATTATGATCATACTCCTCAATGGACTAAGTTGAGTTGATCATATGAGTTGAGTTGATCGCACTCCTCGAGAGTCCTGTGTGGAACATTGTGATCATACTCCTTGATGGATTGAGTTGAGTTGATCATACTCCTTGATGGATTGTGTTGATCATACTCCTCGATGGATTGATTTGATTTGATCGTACTTCTCAAGAGTCTTGTATGGATTGTGGTTCTGTGTGGATCAAGATGAGTTATGTGGGAACTTCTTATCCTATGTGGACTGTATTGATCACAGTTCTTAACGAACTGAGTTGTGTGGATGGACCTTTATTATGATGACGAGATGTACAAGAAAAGATATGACGATCAGATGATTCTCAAATGTGTTTGAGAATGATGATACCTCCCTAGCTAAGATGAAGTGTTGTTGTTAGTTTCTATGTGAGGTATCCTCACTAGATAGGTCAAAATACAAAAATAAAATAAATAAAAATGTATTTTATTATGAAAAAAGAGAATTCATCCCAGTAAAAGAAGAGAAGCCATCCCCAGTGAAAATGTCACCCATAAAATAATATAAAATAGGAGGGATGCCTCCTCATTTGGACACACACCTCACTCAAGTTCGCTTAAGCAAGAACTGAAGTTTGCTCTAGGTTGTAGAAGACAATATTTTGGGGATCTTTCTTTTGTATAATCTCTATTTGTAATCTCTCTTGGTATATATCACTCTTATATATGATGTACTTGTATTATGTACTGAATCTCTGAGTAAGAAAAGTTTGTTTGGTTTTTTCCCAAGTTTGGGTTTTCCCAGGGTAAACTATTATGTCTCTTTTGTTTCCGTGGATGGTTATTTCTTTGAAAGAGATGAAAATTATACTACTATAATATTAAAAATATAACAAAGACAAACCTTTTTCAAGGAAATATTTTAAATGATGGTTGGTATTGATATGGAAGTCCCTCTATATTATATAAGAGCACCAAGTATCAACAACATGAAACGTGGCCATAATATTTTTTCATATGTACATTTTCCCAAATTTCTATCACATAATTATCTACTGGTGAAGGCCAAAGGTCGTCCTTCTTGCATCAATATTACGCCAAGACCACATCATAAGGCATCACATTCTAAGAAAAAAGTATTAGTGAAATCAAGCATTGCTAAGACGCGATTAGTGCACATGGAAATGTTTAAGGTAGAGAAGGCCTGCTCAACTTCATCACTCTAGGAAAAAGAATTTTCTTTTATAATTGACGTTAACCTACAATTTTTCCATAAATGTTGTGTATTAGTCAGTCAATCCAAGGAACCCATGCCAAATCTTGAGAGTTTTGGGGTGTGACCAATATTGCATAGTTTCCACTTTGTTGGGGTATACCCTCACTCTCTTGTGACTCACAATGTGACCCAAACATAGAGCCTCATTGTCCCTAAAAGCACATTTGGAACAATTCACAAATAACTGATGATTCTAGAGTAGTTGCAAGGAAAAAATCGACATGCTTCAAGTGGCCTTCCCATGTGGTTCTATAGATAAATATATTGTTAAAGAAAACTAGATAATACTGTGGGGGAAAGGTAAAAAAATATTGGTCTTGAGGCTCTAAAAATTAAATGGAGCATTGAAAAGGCCAAAAGGTGTTACTACGAAATTAGAATTACCTTCATGGGTCTGGAACTTTGTCTTAGGAATGTCTATTTCTTTCATTTGTATTTGGTGGTAGTTAGAATGAAGGTCTAGTTTAGTGAATAACTTTGATCCATGAATCTCATCCAAGAGATCATCAATGAGTGGAATGGGAATTTATCATTGTTCATTAACTTATTGAGAGGCTAATCATTTGGACACATGTTATAATATTATTCATTTTTTAAGACCATAATCACTAGTGAGGAATAAGGGTTAGTACTGGGATGAATGGTGCCATCCTCCAACAGGTTGTAGATGATATTTTTTATTTAATTATTTTGGGCAAAAGGGTGTTGGTAAGGGTATACATTGGGAAGTTGGTTACCTAGAATCAATGGAATACCATGGTCATGTTCCCCATGGAACGATGGTTAAACCTTGGGGGGTTCAAAAACCTATTTATGTTTGGAGAGATCCAACTACAAATTAGGATTTCTATATCATGTGGGAATTTCCATGACTTGGATGGAATTGAATTATTCAATAATACTAGAGTTTCTATTCTTTAATAAATTCTCCATATAGTGGGAGGAGATAATTTCCGGAGAACCTAAAGAAAGTCACTAGAGATTATGTGCATGTCCCTCCTTATTAAATCTAATATGTTCCTTGAAATCCATGGTTACTGGTCCCAAAGTCCTAATCCATTCTCCCCCCATAACTACATCACAACCACCCATGTGGATAATGAACATGCATTCCTTAAGATCATAGTTTCCCATTTGAAGTTTCACATTTTCATAGTGACCATCACATTTCATCGTACCCCATTTTCTATACTAATTTGAAAATTGAATATGGTCCTGATATAATAACGGATTTCATCAACCACTCCCTAGTGAATTAAATTTTGGGTGGTACCATGGTCAATTAAGACAGTGAATTTAAGGTGCTTAATGTAGCATACCAACTTCAATGTTTTGGGTGGGGAGAAAACTAATAAGGCATGGAGAAATATTTAGGGGTCCTCTTTAGAAGCTTTCCACTACAACAAATCACCCTTTTAGGGGCGTATTTGGATTGCGATGGTCTTGCTAAAACTGCCTACAAAAATTTTTTTATGCCTTTGGGGGCGGTTTTTAAAACCCCTCCCCCAAAATTCATGAGAATTGGAATTTTGGGTGCAGTTTAAAAAAACTGCCCCCAAAATTCTAATTCTCTAGACTTTTCGGGAGGGGAGGTTAGAAAGACCCCCCCTAAAGGTGCTTTTGAAGGAAGTTTTTAGATAACCCCCCCTCCCTCAAATGTCATGAGAATTACACTTTTGAGGGAATTTGCTTTAAAAATACACCCAAAAGTTGAATTCTCATGACTTCTATAGGTGGTTTTTAAAGACCCCCCCCCCCCCAATATCTTTTTCAAGGAAGTTTTTAAAAAAAAATCTCCAAAATTCTTGAGAATTGAACTTTTGGTGGTGGTTTGTAAAACCCCACCTCCAATTGTTAAATTATCATGATGTTTAGGGGGGTTTTTAGAAAGACATCCCCTAAATATATGTTTCAAGGATGTTTTCTGAAACCCCCCCTAAAAGTCAAGATAATTTTACTATTGGAGGTGTTGTTTTAAGGAGCACTACCAAAACTTCAATTATCGTGAATGTTTTAGGAGGAGGGGGGGGGGTTAGAAGGATTGCCACTAAATATATATTTTTAGGTATGTTCTCAATATCCACCCTCTTAAAGAATACTGAATTTTATCTCTAATTACCCTATAATTGACCCCTAATTAACCTCGTAATCGACCCCTAATTACCCCTAATTAAGCACTAATTGCACCTAAATGACCCCTACTTAACCACTCATTACCCCTAAATAATCCATTCTTATGACTAATTAACCCTTTATAACATCTAAATGACCCCTTCATTTTTCAAAGGAAAACCTTGTGGAGAAACCCAAGGGATGTTTCCAAACATTCATAGATGGCATATTCCCTAGTAAACCCATAGATGTAGACTAGTCTGCCTCACACACGGGGATTCAAAATGGGCACATGCCACCATGAGCCTAGCTAAATTCACAACATCATGGGAACCAATGGCTTACCTAATCCCTTGGGATTAAATGGCCCCTACTTAACCATAATTACCATTAATTACCCCTAGTTAACCATAATTGACCCCTAATTACCTCTAATTAACCCTAATTACCCCATACTTGACCCCTAATTTCCATAGAACATTACCCAATAATTACCCCTAAATGACCCTTAATTACTCATAATTGACCACAAATTACCCCTAAATTATCGGTAATTAACCCCTAATCACCCTTCATTTAACCATAATTGTCCATAAATGACCCCTAACTCTACATGCAACTCGATTCTATGACATAGTAATTACAGAGGGAATTTTTGGCTTGTGAGTGGGATATGGTGGCCATTTTGGGTGTTGGAATATTAAAATCCCACTTTAGACTTAGGATAAAATACATTAATCATTTTTTATTAATTTCCTAGGTTTAGACTAGGTAAGTTGGCCTAATTTTGTCTTTTATGGGACCACATTCCATCCCGATTCACTAGGGAGAAATTCGATAGATTCTAGATAATATTTTCCTTGATTCTGTCTGATTTTATTCTATTCATGGATTAGAAGTGCGCCTTCTTACTTTATACAACTTTATCCTTCTTTTTCTACTTTCTAGTGGATGAGGTAAAGCTACTTGACTTAGAAACTCAATCTTTTTGGCCAACTCACTCTCCTTGCTTTTATTCTCTCCAAAATCCATGATCACTTTCCTTTTTCTTCAATCATGAGCTTCCAATACTGCTTTTTCCAATTTGTGATCCTTTAGACTAATTTGGAAAGTGTTTTTTCCACCTAAGGGTTTTTTTAGCTTTTAGTAAGCCTACCTTTTTTGAGCTTTTCAACTTTTCTTCAAGGCATTCTATTTTCTCTCTTGAGATGTATTATTTATTGTATTTTAAATATGATCATCATGGAATTGACATTAATTGTGTTCAGTCTCACATGTTTCTACTTATTTTTTCTTCTCAATTATGCAAAATCTTTGAGCAATCTTTTAGTGAGGAATTCTCTATTTCAATTTTCTTGGCTTGTTGAATTCTTACATGGTATCAAAACCACATAATTCTAACATTGCGATGTATAACACTGTTGGGTGTATTTACTGTCTTAAGGAATCACCAAATATTTAATTATCGACCAGGGTTGGTAATATTAGAGTTGTGGCACAGTATATGCTGAGGTAGAATGGGACCTAAGGTTTCGGCTCGGCAGGCCTTGGAAATGTTTAATAAAGAAAAGATCGAAAGATCTTTCAAAATGAAAAACTGAGTCAAACTTCAAAAATACAACTACTAAACTAACTAAACCCAACTAAACCAATAGATCGGAATAGTATCAATCTATACTATTCTATTCTGTGAACGATAACTGAAAAGATAAAAACAACAAATATTATTCTAGGAACAAGACTTGATCAAAAGCATAACTACTTTTATGAAATTGGAAACTAATGATTAATGATTCAAACTCTAGTCTAGGAATTAGAAAACAGTTATAAATGAGTTTAGAAACCTATATATGAAATGATTCGATTGACAACTAACTATGGAAACAAGAAACTATATTATCTTAAAGAAAAATTACAAACTACTTATAAATTCAATAGTTAAACTATTCACGCATTCAACAAACACTCAAAACTAAACTAAACTACCTAATTCCATTCTCCTTGGGGATTCTGAGGAAATGTATCAAATGTAATAGGAACGGGAGAGAATGTATCAAAATGACTTTCGGATGTGACAAGGAAACAAAATGGAAGCAAATCTAGTTTAATTTCTACAAAGAGATGCAAACTAAAGAGTGTTCAATTACAACTAACTTTAAACATCATAATCTATTCTCTATCCATAAGCAAATGACATGGAACAAATGTAATCTAGAAGCAAGTAGAAAACTTAATAAAGATATTTACTTGAAAATGAATTTGATTTAGAAGCAAGTAGAAAACTTGATAAAGATATCTTATTTCTAAGTCAAATCCTATTCTATGAACATCTTCACTAATCATGGGAATGTGTTAAGTAAATCCTATGCTTGAACTAAGAAACTATCAAAACTAATGTACTTTGGAGGATGAAATTACTAAGTTCAATCCGAAATCAATCTTAACAATCATGAAATAAACTAAACTAAGAATGAAACTGATAAATTCTATAACAGTAAAATATTAATAAATCAGACATAAAAGACATAATTTGAGAAGCAAATAAGCAAAGTTAAGAAAATGGAAAGAGAACTAAAAATGGATATGAAACTTAATTAAAAATCTATGTAGTGTAGAACAAGGTCCTAATTACATATATGAATGCTAATCAATTACAAGAAATATTACAGTTCAGAAACCTAAGAAACAAAATTCTAAATAAGCATAAAAACAATGCAGAAAATATTAAAGTCCATATGACAATCCAGATGACAGTCTGAAAGATAGTCCGAAGGATAGTCCGGGTGGAAGAAAACGATAGAAACTAAGGAAAGAAGCAGATTAAATGATCTTAATGCCAACTGGTTGATGCATATGAACCTACAGTGCAAGGAAATAAGTAAATAGACTGTTTAAAGTTAGAATGACAAGAAGCAACCTATACTAATCATTATCTAAAGAAATGGAATATTTCTATAGCATAATAGAACAAGGCTAAGATGTAAATAAAACTAATCTACAGCTACAGGAAAAATTAGCAGAACTAATTCTAACTACAAACCAAACTCTGAAACATTAACTAGTTAACTCTACCTAATTGCAAATGAAAAGACTAAAAAACAAACTAAAAAGAACTATGCATGACCGGTCACTTTAACTTCTAAGAATGTAAATTAAATCAGCATCAAGATATAAATTAAAGGAAATAAAATAACGTCTACAGGAAACCAAATTAAATACATGTACTGAAAAATAAACTATTTATTTGCAGGAAAGAAATACAGAATATACACAAAACCTCTGGTTGTTGAGGGGCCATTCTCAGCAATCAGGAATTGAAGCTAACTCAAATTATTCACCAACAACAGAACATCAATAGCTAAAACCGGGAACTTCCATTAACTGAAGAAAATTACACAACGTTTCTGCACATAAAAATTACTGCTATTGTATATGTGTTACGTTTCTCCACAGGAGACGTCTTTATATAAGTTTTTACAATAAGAGAGGAGGTCGACCCTTTCAATGGTCGACCCCTCTAAAAATAAAGATCTTAATGGCCACAAAAGGCTGCAGCATGGTTTACGACAGCGCACAGGCTGTCTTCCTGATTCCATGGGCGTTGGTTTACTTCACGCGGGCAGCTGTGCGTTGGTTATCTTTGACGTGGGAAGATTATGCGATGTCAAGCTAGGCGGACAGGAGCGTGGATCTTCTAGAATGGAGGCTCACGAACCATGAGGGATACATCCCCAACAGTACCCACATCACTGTTTTTGTCTTTAATGCCCTGAAATATCTCAACCAACGATTCCGCGGGTGTGAATGGAGGGTTGAACGACGGTTCGAATGCGGTTGGGCATCTTCAGTGTGAATGCGTGACTGAATGAAGGTCCGAATGACGACCACATATTGTAGATCAAAAACTAAATGCCAAGCATGTCTAGAAATGTGAGATAATTGTCAATAAACCATAAAAATGATGATATTCAACCAAGATTCATGTGATATGCAAATATGTTCATACCTGGGTCTGATTGACGGTCTGAATAGCAAGGATAATGACTTATCATATCAAAATAGTGAAAATGGATAGCAATGGACACCAACAAAACACCATGCATAACGTTTTACAAATGGGACATGGTTTGGGATTAACTTATAGGGTCTAAGTTCATATAGTTTCCTCTAAGTCTTATGGGTCATGTGTAGCACCCTAAACAACCACACATGCCCTAGATAGGAAATGTTTAGCATATGAGTGAGATATGTTCATAATTTTTAGAATTAACATATCAAGGATGGTTATCGATGCCCATGCCATGGTCTAGGGATCAAAGGCAAGGAAATAGGCCATAGCATATATTTCTATGGGGCTCACATGCCATGTTTCATCGCTTGGGGAAGCACACATGCCCAATCATCATCTTTGGCCTCCAAGTTTGATATGGTAGTGATTTCAAAATTTGAAAGACTTGATATATTTCTTGTGGATAAGGGCATAGTTTGGTGCAAAAAACAAGGTTATAATTCCATGGTATCTATATCTAAGCCTTAAATATGCCATGTTTGGGACTTAAGCCACAACATAGGCCATGCATAGGCAATATTTGGCATGTGAGTAAGATGTGGTGTCACATTTGAAATTTTAGTACATTAAGGATGGTTCTCATGACTCAAGTCATGTTCCAGGGTGAATATACAGATTTTTAGTCCACAACATGTACAACATGTGGATTTTGGGTTCTACATAGGCTATCCATAAGGCCCTAGCCCATATTTTCCCTATGGTAGGGATATGGTGGCAATTTTGTGAAATATTAATCACAGTAGGATCTAGTAGCTAAATATTACCTCACAATCAAGAATTTATGCTTAGTATGCAAGAAATAAGTGCAAAAATAATTCTGGAAAAAAATGATCAAAACCAGTCACAAATGATAAAAAGCCAGTAATATAAATGATAAAAAACAAGAGATACAAATGATAAAATAGCAGGTTTATTAATTTTCCAACCCAGAAATGAGTTGTGATCATCCTTATATAACATTTGGGAGAATTCATTTTCTTTTGGAGGCATCTACAAGTGGCTAGCTTAGATTGGACCTCAATCCCCCCTAGGTTGACCAATAGGCTCCCAAATCACCCCAAACTGGTACGAATTGTCCATGTGAATGTTGGGTGAGAATGTGAGGACATAAATGAAGTTCACACATGTGGTGGATAGGATTGGGTGGAAGTTAGGTAGCCAAGGGTAGGCCAAAACAACCAAGAAAGGGCCAAAATGTCCACATACAATGCATGGGCGTCTTAAGTCAAAGAAGACTTCCTTAAAATAGGGAAACATGGCATCTTTTCTCAAGAGGTGATAATAAATATTGTAGGTAGACATTAATAAGGTGGCCCCAATTAACTTCTAATAACCTGGGATTGTAATTATTAACCTATTTTGGACCAATTAATCAACAAAGTGATCTATGAATAAGGTCCTAAGATGTAATAACATTCTAACACCCCCCCCATAAGCTAGAATTTGGTAGTTAAAACAAAATTAAGGCCTTGGAAACTAAGGCTCAAGTCATCTTTTACAACAACAATTTTTATTTGTCCATGTAACGGAGGTAAGGAGGAAAACCACATGGGAAATAAAAAATCCCCTCTAAAATGGACATGAAACATATATGGAAAATAAACCAGTCTTCACCATGCATCACTCACACCAAGGAGTGATCTAAGGTAAGTGAAGTTCTTCTCAATAAAACTCTTGGTGAATATATCAGCAGTTACTCAGCAGAAGGGCAATACTGCAAGGAAATAATCTCATCATGCACCAAGCCTCGAATGTAGTGCATGTGGGTCTCTATGTTCTTGGTCCTTTGCCTATGTACTGTATCAGTAAAGATTTTTATTGTACTTTGATTATCACACCAAATGACTGTGGGTGAATCAAACCCAAATCCAAACTCTACAAGAATTCCTTGCAACCACCACTACAAGAAAAAAGGTCATTGGTGAGGGTCATGCCTATGACAGACCTTTAAGGGTTGTCACCAATGTCACATATGATGTTAGTCCTTAAAACATCGTTGTTATAAGTGCCTTTTGAGATGGTCCTTTAAGTTTCGTCACAAAATCCCTTTTCAGTGACACTTTTGGTGAGGGTTGTTAAAGGTCTGTTGCTAATTCTCTCTTTGGTGACACTTCTAGTGACGATCTTTTATTGTCCTTCACCAATACTCTTTTTGGTTACTTTTGGTGACTGTAGAAAAATGTTTGTCACCATTGATCATTCTAATGAGTTTTTGATGACCCTATGTGATCGTTTCTATATTTTTTGACAAAATATAATGGTTTAAGACCACTGCTATGGATTCTTTGTCATTATGTGTCCAAGGTCATAGTGGTTAGAGTCAATGAATTTCTTAATAAGTTAGTGTGCCAATGGTATTAGATGCAATATCACTTATTTTGGGGGGTTAAGTGTGATGGTTATGAGGATAACTTATGTACATGGGTTAAGTGTGACATTTATGAATATCACGTATTGATTCCACTACTTTTACATGTTCAATATTTTTATGCAATTTAGCTACCATGTTTTCACCATCCAATCTATTCTCATGAGAACAAATGTGAATAAATTTTGAATTGTTTGTTAGGAGTTGTTGAGAATATGAAGCTTATAAGTCCGTCTCCTACTTATTTTCCTTGTCACTTGGCAATTGGCTCAAAATTAATCTCACTTACTCTGTCAGAAATGACGTCAAGGTTGGTGTTTTTTATAGCTTCACTACACTTGACACTATCCATTCTTTGTTCATTAGACACTATACTTTTATTAGTAATTTCATTCTCACTTATGTTAACAAGTAAATGCCTTCCATTTTGATAAACATAATAATTTCCATCAAAATGATGTTTACCTATTGTGTCTCCAATTCTTTGCTTTGTTTCTTCAATTTTATTAGTGGCATGGGGGGTATCATTTCCCTCGAGTAATTGGAATTACTAATTTTTCCTTTGTGTCAACACATGACTCAATCCTCTTAGGTTTATCACAAGAAATTTCCCTTTAGATGAAGTTCCACTAATATGTGTAGGAAACATATTATTTAAGACATAATCAAGTCGGTTAATTCCAATAATGAACGAGACTAACTTGCTAACTAGCTATGTGAAGGTTCCCCTTCATGGATAGCTTCTTAGAGGGACTATGGTCATTTAGGCCATGGACGTTTGAGACAATAATGGGTCTGTGATGCCCTTATATGTTACGGGTTGCACGCATGCTACATTGATGCATACAATGGTTTTTTCTCCTTGGTTTGAGAGGATTGGGAAATCTTCTTAGACCATTGCAATTATTGGTATCCAACAAGGAATTCCTAGTAAGCATGTGTCATCATCTCATATTGAATATGTCCCTACCATTTTTACACACCACTCATTACTCTTGCCAATTGAATGATTTGGTGAAGCGTTTAGATCATGTCAACAAAGGTGGCTCGCCACCTTCGACGTCATGAGAAGTTTAATGAACCTTATCATTTAGAGGAAGGAGAAGTCATAACAAGGTTACCATAGGTGAATCTATGGTAGGATCATTAACATGAGAGTATTAGAAGATACCCCTTTATGGGCTAGGGGAAATTTGCACGACCCATGGTGTGTCCGGCTTTGTTTTGGGTGGTGGTTCCTTGCCATTCCATCCACAAAATGCGGCTACCTCAATTAGTGGGTGTAGGAGGTTGGATCCCACTAAGATGTGGAGTGGGAGACGACTACGACCCATGTGACTAGCTTTATTGAGGGTGGCGATGCCTCGTCATTTCATTTGCACGATGTTGTTTCCTCGATTATGGATCGTGGGAAATCGAATCTCAAATACAAGATCTCACAAGCCCCCTTATTCCATGATGAATAATCACCGAGGAGTGTTTAGTGGATGGGTTAAAATGCTATGCAATGCATTGGGTTGGCCACCCTAGTACTCCCTATCACCCATCCAACAACTCTTGAATTTGCCCCTTAATTTCTTCATTTTCAAATAATGAAGTCCTACATAAACCCTCGTTTGGAATAACAACCTTATCTCTCAGGTTGATTCCCTGCATGTTCAATCGGATGGATTGGATCCATTTGATGAGGTTCTCATAACAACTCATGATAACAGTACTATAATAGCTCATCCAGCTTCTTCTATTAATTTGACCTCTCCTATCAAACTAGAAGCATGTTTTATGAGTTCCCATGGTCTTGGTGACAGTTAAAAGGTGCTAAGTTCTCTTCCTTTTTGAATCACAAAATAATCAAGGAAAACTATTATGAGGCATTGATTAGTTTATGAGCTTCCAATAGAGTAGGATAGGCATTCCAATAGAGCCGCATTATTTTTGGTGACCACAACCTTCACCTTGAAGATATTCTAATTTAATGATTTAACAATGTTTATGCCCAAATATCGTAGCTGCATTCTAATCTTATTTTCATTGTCCACTTGGACAAGACACTTGTCACTTAGATGTAAAAAATCCATTAATAAAACTTTACATCTTGATCCATGCCATAGTTTTGTCCACAAATCCATGTCTTTTCTTATAGAAAATCAAACCATATTTAGGAATATTTTATACCTTTTTTCCCCCATAATGTGTCATAATTAATTCTAATTCAGTCGTATGCCAGTAGGTATGATGGAAAGGAAATTGATGAAGGCATGATTCAAGGATTAAGGAGGATCAATTCACTTATGGACGAACAACATGGCACATTAGATGGGGACCTACACACATTAAAGGATGGATAACACCATAAAGGTACTAAGACAAGACAATTGTTGCAAATAAGGCATCGAATGATTGAGATTGGATTTATGGCCCTTGCCAACTTAATAAAACACATTTTACATTATCCACCAGCTACATTTACCTTTTAAGACTGTAAAAGGGAGGTATTTCGGCATGACACTATTGAGAAATTGAAACTTTTCATTGGTTTATACATGGTTGCACTTTTTGAAATGTTTATCTTTTCAATCGATGCGATGGATTGAGTTTCTATCACATTTGGACATAGTAAGCCTTGTGATGGATTGCAAGCACCTTATAATATAAGGTGTGTAAGGCCCCTTTTAGGGATTTCATCACATGTGTTTGAAACTTTTATGTTTGAACTTTATGTGATGTCACCATTGAGACTTATAAGAGATAGGATATTTACCCCTTTACATTACCGTGTCTCCTACATTACCATGTCCAAGACCCCAATACCACACGACCTAGACACATAGCACCATGGATACCGCCCATGGAAAGTCATGTGTGATTCTTTGAGGAAGTATGCATGGCTATAGATGCCTCAATGGTTTCTTTAGAGCCAAAGGCATGGTATTCATCTCTATAATTCCATTCTGAAGGCCCTAAGACACCTTCATAATTCTCAAAGCCACCTAATGGCACCAACATACTGAATCATAGGCCAGTGATACCCTCAATAAGCCATGTTTAGTTTGTGGAGGAGGTATTCTTAAAGTTCAAATTAAAGTCCAAAAGTGTACCTTTAAAGGAAACGAGCTTCTCAAGTCATGATCCTCCATCAAGGCCATTAGAAGGAGGGTACCGTATGGCAACATATTAGACATTTTAGGGATGGAAATACCACTATGATGGTAGATTTGTTGCTATCTCTTGGGAGGGCCATTTTAAAATTCATGGAAAGGTTGGCCTAAATAGTGGCAGAGATCAAAAGTGGTTGCAATGCCCCAAGGTTCCTTGCTTCGTTAAACTCACTCATGAGGTGAATAACCATGAGAGGATGGAGAAGGAGGGATATAAACCCAATCTGCATCTTGGGGGTTCTTTAAGATTGTGTCATGGGTTTTAATGCCAAAAATCCCCTCAACTTGGATAAATGTGGAACACATGCATGATACCCCTTTTAGTAGTTTGTATGTTTTAGACAAAAGATCATAATTGCAATGGCCTACCCTCTATACATAGGGATAAGGAAGCATCTACATCACATTAGATTGGCCATATCCAAATAAAGATGCCATAAGTTGATATTATGTCTCACCCTCCCAATGGAATTTTGTAAAGGTTTATCCATAATCCAAATACCCGGGCTACTTAAAATTACAACATTGTAGAAGATTTATCCTAGACCCCTTGCATCATGCTCACTTTAGAGTTTCTTTAGATATTCCCATAGTAGTGGAAGGAAGTTTTAAATGTTATTGGTGGGATTAATTCATCAAATTATCATTTGATAACATTTGAATTGGACTACTCCAATCATAGAATTTCCCATCGCATCTCTTTCCATATGTAGGTATCTTTGTATGGCACTAATATATTCAAAAATGTGGTAAATGGAAAGGATTAAACTTGTGTTATGTCCATGTTATGTTGAAGTTCCCTAGTATTTGTTGAGATGGTTCCAACTTATTCCATAATGTTTAAAGCATTTGATGACCATTCCTTTAAACCCCATGGTATTATTCCATCCTTCCTAGTCAAGGTTGGGGCAAGATCCATGTCAATTGAGGATAAAGTCATTGATTCAATATTATATTAAAATTTATTATTGTGGCATAGTTGGACATATTCCATGATGTATATAATGTAATCCATGTTTTTAGTAATTATATTCTCTTATGTTCACTTTTAACAAAAAATTAAATGGATAAACGCTATATTGTTGTGTATAATATTTCAAATGAGGCCTCATTTTTCCAATTTAAATTATGGATGTATAGTCTATGTAGGGCACAAGTTGCAGCACACAACCTCCTATGTATGCACACAAATTCGTACTTGTGACTTCATTGATAAGATTTTGTTCTAATTAATATCAACATCATCATCTCTATGATGTTGATCATGAGTCTTAATGCCTTCTCCATGGATTAGGGAAAAATACAAGGAATTAGATCCTAAACTAAGACTCTTGGGCTAACGAGCCATGATCAAGGATTTGAACTACAACATAGGTCCTCTAAAAGGGATCTTTTGCATACAAATGGGATAGGGATGCCATTAGAAGTTTGTATGCAATTTAGGCATGGGTCTTAAGGCCTTGACCATGATTAGGGGAGTAAAATAAGCTTCTAGGGCTCCATTCCTTGAATTAGGCCTCAAACCACCATATAGACCATATAATTAGCATCTCAGTGGGATATGGGAATCATTAAGATAATAACACCAAGTTTTATTCACCATGAGGTTTTATTCACGATATCTACATCGTGTTGAGAATAAATGTCATGTTGGTGTGCAAATCGAAAGTCTAAGGGGCATTTTAAACAATAAATATTAAACATAATATAAAAAAATGAAAAATATCTCATTAATATCCACTTACCAATGTGTTAAAATCCCTGGGTATTCAAACACCTTAAAAAAAAACATGTTAAGGCTTCACACATCCACCAACAATACAACACCTTCTCTCACAAATACATGATAAATACATCCACAAACAATGCAAAACTCTCTCACAAACACACCAACGCTTACATCCACCAAAATATCGACGTATATGAGAGACTTCCCTTCTTAACCACTAAGCCACCCTAACCACTAATTGTTCATTTTCTTCTAATATAAAACAAAATCTTAAATTTATAATTGTTGAGCATGTAAAAAATAAGATATATAAGATATAAAAAATAAATGTATAAGATATAAAAAATAAACTAAACATAACCAAATTAAACAAATTAAGTGAAAAAAATAGATAAATTAAAAATAATATATAAGATATAAAAAATAAAATTATAAAATATAAAAAATGAATTAAACATAACCAAATTAAAAAAAAAACAAAACATAAATCGCATTTTCTACCAAACCACACCCAATAGATTTGCAATTTCACACCAATAGATTTGGAATTCGCAATTTCACACCAATAGATTTGGAATTTTGGCGCAAATGCAGAGAGTTGGAGAGATGGGAAGAACACAAGAAAAGATGTCAACCCTGAGGGCAAGCCCGATTCCAGCCGCAGGCGAGGATCTCTTCCTCTTGAAGTAAGTTTGTCATTGCGAGTGAGCCTTATAGAGGGCACAATTGCTACTCTTCCGTGTAGAGGAGTGACCCGTGGTGCTTTTACTCAACATCTTCTTGAGCAGGCTCCATCCAACGATGTAGTTATGAATTTCCACAATAGTGGATGGAAGATCTAGGTTTAGCAGATCAAACAGATCTATGATACCAAGTTATCGTTGGGGACTTCAGGGTAAATCAGAGGGTTTGTTTTGAGGAATGGAAAGGTGACTAGTTTGTGATCTCCGCATAGGTCTGCATATTCCCTTAATAAGCACAGATCTAGAAGAAATCGTTCAAATCCGAGGCGGTTTCATTATTTTGGCACAACTTGTTTGGATTCCAGAAAGGGATGTTGCAGGAGAGCGAGTGCATATGGATGGCTTCATCTGGTCCGATATAAAACCCATCCTTGCAAGGACGGGCGCAATCGCGGTCGCAGGTTTGTTTCTTCACTCACACACCTGGACAACTGCGCCTTTTGCTGGGATTCTCAGTGGGTTCAACTCTTCAAAACTTAGGTACTGACCACCCCCCTCAACGCCATCGATCACAGGAAATTTAACTCATCAAAACTTAGGTACTGTCAGGATTACTGATTCTGGGATTTATACTATTGAATTAGGATTGATGTCTACATGGTTGCAAATCGGTGCCTATTTATTTTCATTTTTCGTATTTGGTTGTGGCTAGTTGTAGAAATACTGGAATAGGGAAAATCTCCGAGCATTTGAGTTCAAATGGTTATCTTCGGCATAATTTAATAGAACATATGGTACCATACTCTGTAGATGTCACCCATCATTACTGCATCTATAGTTTTTGCAACCTGTGCTACCATAGGCAAGTCACTATTATCTACCACGACAATATTTATGGTACTTGCAGTATTCCATGTCTTACAAGAGCCAGTGACAATTCTACCCGACGTTTTGGCTATATTAATTCAGGTTAAAGTCTCCCTAGATCGTTTGGACAAGTTCTTACAAGATGATGAACTGAGACCAGATGTTGTTGTGAGGAAGTCACTTGTTGGATCCCCATATACCATCAAAATTCATCAAGGTATACTCAAATGTGATCCAATATCTTCACTGACAACATTGCAGGGAATCAATCTGCAAATTGAAAAGGGTGAAAAGGTAGCAATTTGTGGCTCAGTGTGATCTGGGAAATCTGCTCTGTTATATACAATTCTTGGAGAAATCCCAAAAATTTCAGGACATGTAAGTTGAACATAAACTGTTATTGAGCATTAGTAAGTTATAACCATTTCGTAGTTCAACAAAATTCTGAATGCAATTTTTCTGCTTTTAGTAGTGTGTTGCTGCATAGATTCTTATACAGGAATTTTTTTTCTTGAACTTTTTGATTGCATTGCATCTAGGTTCAAGTCTTTGGCAGTGTTTCCTGCGTCAAGGAAATAGCTTGGATACAGAGTGGGACTGTCAGAGAAAACATATTCTATGGGAAACCAATGGACAAAATTCAGTACCAAAAGGCAATAAAGACTTGTGCATTAGACAAGGATATAGAGAGTTTTGCTCACGGAGACATGACAGAGATTGGGGAGAGAGGATTGAATATGAGTGGAGGGGAGGATTGAATATGAGTGGAGGGAAGAAACAGAGGATTCAATTGGCTAAAGAAGTATATAAGTATTCGACATTTATCTATTGGATGATCCCTTCAGTGCAGTTGATGCGCATACAACTTTAACTCTATTTAATGTGAGAAATCATTATGTTCAGTGAATTAATTTATTTGTTTTGTGTGAGAGTTTATTTTCTGCTCTTTGACATGGATAAAATGAATCAAATTTGTTGTTCAGTTTTGAAACAATTAAAGATAGGAATTGAATGTATAATTCTTATAAATTTAACTTGCTTGCAGGACTGTGTGATGGGAGCGTTGGTAATTAAAATAGTAGTATTAGTCACCCATCGAGTGGAATTTCTTCCAGATGTCGATAAAATCCTGGTAAGAACATATTCTATCTTTTATTCACTTAATCAAAAACTCAATTATTCTTTCCATGGAAACACAATGGAAACTCAATTATTCTTTCCATGAATGGTTTGAGTATGTTCTACTAATTGATTTATATGTAATAGTAGATATCTATTAAGGGATAGTTGTCAATTGCAAATTTCATAGTTTAAAAGTTGGCTTAATTAATCACCAAATGAGGTTCATATTATATGGTGAGATGTCATGTAATTTTTTCACATAATTTGATCAAACATAATTTTTCGTGAAGGCTTGGTCCTCCTGATTAATTGCCAATCCCATACACTCATAAATGTAGAATCCAGTGGAAATGCTGCGATCCTACCAATCTTGAAATTATGAAAACTACAAGTCTACTGAATTTTGAATCGGATATGAAATCCTACTTTTTTCATATGAAGTTTGATGTTGGAACCATTCAAGCATTTTGGAACAAGTAATGGTAATGTTAAAAATTTAAGTAAAATTTGGCATTCTCCTTTATCTTTCCTTTGTAATATTTCCAGTAATTACCAATTTACAATGGACAGGGGGGTTTCTTTTTTTCCCTTTAAATTTTCATTTTATCCCTGCAAATGTCACTGGTTCCACAAACTAGTTCATAGTGCAAACCGGTCTGAACCAGACTGCTAGCTCGGTTCAAAGACTGGTTTGGGGGATTAAGGGTATGGAAGCAAAAGAGCATTCTATTTTCTCAACACTAATAATCAATTCCATTGCAGGTTTAGTTCGGGAATGACTGTTGCAAAAAAACAATCATGCTCTAACATTTTCTCAACAAAACAGGTAGTTCATCGTGGCAAATAAATTTAGTGATCCCCTTACATATATGAGCCATCTAATCACCTCAACACTATTCTCCTATGAATTGTGCCATATATTCTTCAAATTATTCATTAGGAACCAAGCATACACCAAAGGAATTTGCAACTCCAGCCAATGAAAAATCTAAATAAATCCAAGAACAAATTGAAAAGCACAAGCCTTGAAGAAAGGTTGCAGTGCTTTGATAGTGTGTGTGAAAGAGATTGCATCTAAAATATTTTTCGTCACATGGTCCAAAGCATGACAAATAGCCATTGGTGTGAGCAACAACAAGAGATCCTGTGTCAAGCACTTTGCTACCACCATCCATGTGTGTATACCATCAAAAATTAATGTTTATCATTGAGCCCTATTACCTTCCAGATGTTCTGTTATGGTACTATAAATCTAGCTACAATTGCATAGGTGAATGCACTTTATATTAGTTGTATTAGTTTGAATGAATTTTATGTCTTGTTAACACTACCTTGACTTTGTTGGAGAAATAAAAAAAATTTGCATATGGACTGTAGGTTGCTGCAACACAAGATAAAGCTTGAAAAGCAAAGGAAAGAACTGAGGTATTTGTAACTTATTTTTAATTGCATGTTACTTATGTTAAAGCTTTGTGGTCAGATAAGATCTAAAAATTGACAAATGGTAGTCCAAGGGGACTCCAAAGTACAATCAATAGTGACAAAATATGGGAGTCCTTGTGTAGATAATGGGTGCCAACTGCAAATGTTGATAATGGAATCCACCCAACCCACATGGATATTGGAGTCCTTGTGCAGATAATGGGTGCCAATTGCAAATGTTGAAGATGTGGAAAATATAACACAATCAAAAGTTCAAAGGCAAACAACTCCACCCAGCCCACTATGATATTGGAGTCCTTGAGCAGATAATGGGTGCCAATTGCAAATGTTGAAGCCGTGGAAAAATATTACACAATTAGAAGTTCAAATGCAAATGAGATGTTAGTCAGGTGGTATACTAAGATAAGTGCCCCCATGGTAGTAAATTCATAGCAAGTATAAAATGCTACAAAATAAAGACAAAAAACTAAATTAGCATGAACTTTGTCTATTTCATTCGTTTGTTCCTCCACTCTGGTCGTTTGGTTTAAGCTATTTGTTATTTTCATCTGTTCCAGCCCGGCTTGGCTTACACTCTTCTTGGCTTAAATGTCAACATTTATGGAAACATCATCAGTTGTAGTTTTCTATTTCTTAATTCCACATATTCTTCACAAAGCTGGCTGTTCTAGCATTCCTCTTAATTGTAACATGTGACAAATACAGAGGCATGCAGAAAACAAATATAGAAGAATATATAAACACAAATAGAGGCATGTGCAAAACATGTGACCAGAATTGCCCATTATGACCCCTTGTGTCTCAAAAACTATCCAACTAGGTGCATCACTCTATTATATTTTCACATTACTTTATGATGATGACTTCAACATGAATGCGTCATAATAAATTATAATAGGGGTTTCCGTGGGAGATAGGCTTTCTGTAGGGATGGTTCAGGTTTATGGAAGAATTAAAAGATGATCTTGTGGACTATGGAGAAGATCCCACGTTAGGCACAAGGATATTTGAGTACTCTGATGGCCCAACTCATATGTTAGGGCATGAGGACAAACCTTTTGTTCCTAGTGGGACTGACAAAGGGGGATTTGAGTTATTTATCCACATTCTTTCGATTCTGGTAATAAGGTGGGTATCCACCCTTCCAGGGATCTGTTGTCAGAAAGTGTCAGGGTGCATTAAGGCTCTCTCCATCCAATCAATCCATCAGTTGTTTCGTTTGATGAGGAACACCCTGGATACTCCTGTCCTGATGTGGGTTTTCCCAAAATTCATTTCAATGAAGCTCACGAAACTTTGGCTCAGGCCCCATCAAGGATTTGCCTTTCATCAATTTCTCCTCTAGTTGTTGTGGTTAAGGTTTCTGGTTGTGGAAGGAAGTTGAGACTTCTAGTGAGGATTCCCAGGACTGGGGAGAAGGATTCTTCAGAGAAAACATGGATCTTGGTTGTTTGTTGGGCTGCCAGGTTCCTTTGCCAAAGGTTCTGATTCATGCTGAGAAACAGAATCCTAAAAGAGGAAGAAATTTTTTGAAGAGGGATGGTAAACCAAAGCTTGTGGTGGGTGAGGATATCCAAGTCGACCAAATCTTGACCTATGCTGGAAAAACACTTATTGGTAAATTTCTAAATACCTTTGTAAACAAATCTCTTCAAAAACACTGAATTCTTGGATACAATCTCCTTGGGCCCCAGTTATGGGTTATGGGCCTATCTATCACATTCTTTCAAATACTGGCTTGGTTTAATCTTCAGATCTGGAGGTAATACTACTGTGATCTTGGGAGGTAAGTGGTTCTAGGGGTCCACTTTTAATTCATTAAAAGTGGGCCATTTTGTTAGATTTTATTGAAGCAATGAATTTTGGACATTGTAGTCTTCAGAGAGTCAAGCTTGGGATCTTGCCAAAGTATGCAGGTAAAAGGTTGGCTAGGAAATGTTCGTTTCTTTGGAAGGATTCGTGGAATTAGGAAACCCAATAGTGGTACACATGGACTCTAATTAGTGTTGAAAATCTATATGGTGCAAAGAAGGTAATTTTAGAGGGCCTTTCCAGATGGCTGCATAAAGTTGTTTGTTACATTTAAGTAGTTGCTCTCACTAAAGTGGAAACCAAAGATCGAAATTACACATGGAATAATAGAAGGAACATGGAACAACATAACAATGGGTGGGGATCTAAATATAAATTTAGGATCCTTATAATCTCTTTATTTATTGGGTGAGAGTATATATGGTAAGTTGTTTGAACCATGGATTAGTGAACCCACCTTGTGCTATTGGAATGGCCATGAATGTCATGTGATGTTGGTTGTGTGTTTGGGCTGCATGGGAGACTTGTTGATGGCATCAACTCCATTGCCTCACTCGAGGGGTTTGGTAGAATGGCTGATCATCGATTCACCACTATCTCTGTAGCAACTGAATAGATGCATTTACATGCAAATATGTTTCAATATCATTCCAGTAACATGGAGACTAATCCATATCATAAGGCATTGAATAATGCCTATCAATACTGTGTTTTGCAAACAATTGGTTTGTGTCAGTGCATTGTGTTTATCAAGCATTTCCATTAAGACCTTGAGGAAAGAGAATGTCTCATTCCCATAAACCTGTCCTTGAACCAGGGGAGTGGCTTTTGTAAACCGTTTGTGACAGAAGAATCTGAATTGATGTTAGGTCTTAATTCTTGTTCACTTTCTTCTCTATCATGTATTTTCCTCCTGCTCTAAAGGATGTTGAATCCTTATCAACAATCAACAAATATCTGCGCAATAAGATTTGATACAATGAACCTGGATGAGAGCCTAGAGGGTCTAGCTTAGCAGTCCATGCCAATATGTTTAGAACCCATCTTGTGTAGTTACATGAAAAAAACTGCTTCACAAAATTTCTTTACTTGAGCTTTTACTTCCAAAATTAGCTTTGGGAAATGCAGGGAGGCACTTTTAGCTTCCATGTACATTGTTTTTTCTTTCTTTTTGGCAAACAACAGTTGATACCATATCTTTTCAACCTGCAAATTGAACTCAATAAGGAGGCTAAAATGTCTCTTTGATGTAATCGTGCATAATGATAAAGCTACAGGTTATCAATATGAATGCTATGAATTTACGGACTTCTGAGTCAGCAAGAAGTAGATTATTTCTACTCAAATGAAAAAATCAATGTTATCTGAACCGGACCGGTCATCGAACTGGTCAAGCCCATAAATTTGAACAAAAGCAGAAGTGGAAAAAATGGATCAAAAAACTGGTTGACTAAGAAATACATAAAATATTCAAATTTTGAAAAAAAACCATATATATTCATGTGCATCCATATGAATCCAAACCATTGTACACAAATATGCAAATTTTCTCATGTATGTTAAATATATCAAGCAAGGGTGCATATAACTAAAAAATAGCATCAAGTGGAATTAATATCTGACCCAAAATACATAAACAAAGAGGCTCTAAGATTCTAAAGGGCCTGTAGAGTCCAAAAAACTTCATGCTACAACAAATAGCTACATGTCATCAAAATCGATGCCTATGTTGGGATCCTATTCATCAATAGCACCATGTGCCCCCTCCTCTAGGCTCTAGCTCTTGCCTCTACCTCGAATCTCCTAGTTGATCCTCCAAGGACATTAGTCAACATCCTACAATTTTGATGAAAGTTCCTAATCCAAGCCTTGAAATAAGGTAGAAAAAACTTCCCATTCTTAAGTGATTTTGCTTGAGTAAAGGGTTACCTTTTTATTAACGTCATGATAGAGGAGTTCAACAATCAGCACCACCAATATCAAGGTACATATAGGGGTTGATGTGCTTGATTAAATGTTGATCCCATACCCTCATACATGATAGAATCCAATGGAAACGTTGCAATCTTGAAATCCTGAAAACTGTTAAGTTTGTTGAATTCTAAATGGGATCTAAAATTCTACTTTTTGCATATAAAGTTTGATGAAGTTGGAACCATCTCAAACATCATGAAACAATTAATGGAAATGTTAAAAATTTAAAAGTGACATTCTCCTTATCTTTCATTTAAGGAGAATGCCACTTTTACTTTAAGAATTTAATATTACTATTTAATATTACCTATGATTACTAGGGTCTAGGGTTCATCCTTTTTTTTCTAAAACATTCATGTTCAAAACCATGGCATACGAACTTGTACAAAACCCGTTGGTTTAGTATGCAACCGGCCATTTCTGGTCAGAAACAGTGAACTGACTATTTCAATCTTCAGTTGGATTCAAACCTATAGACATTGCATGAAGGATGTTGATTAGGACTGTTAGGGGAATCCTTGTTGTTGTTACTTGTCAACATCTGTGTGGAATGGAAATGGAATTCACCACACAAGTAGGAGTGAGTTGTGCTCATTCAAATATGGCAAGGGCCTTATTTTACCTTGAAATGCTTTGTTAATATTTTCTTATATGTCATTATGTTGGTCAATATGATCTTCATCTAGTATTGCCTCCAGTATTATTGTTCCTAACAGTGAGATTGTTGCTTGAGCTTTTTCTACTATAGGTTGGGATGAGGGCGTTTTGGACATGCAATTGGGAGAGATTTCTAGACTTCAAGTAACATCTATATTCATATTGTACTGCTTTTTCAATTTTATATGTGTGCAAGTCGAATTTTTGTTTCTAATATTAAATTGATTAATATAGACCTAGATGTATGTTATTGTTGCTCTCAAGAGAGTAATGTGTTGCTGCTTTTGGATATTTTCTAATGACATATTTAGATCGTATGTTCAAATTTAAGACCAAAAAAATGGTCCTTAATTGCCAGATTGGAGGTTATCCATTTTAATCTAAACAAAAGGATTGTTACTATGAATCATTAATCTATCATCCCAAGCAAAAAAGTTTAAAAAACACAATACACAAGTAAAACATTGTCATACGAGTAAATGACAGTTAGGTCCAATAAATTTGGCAGCATCAGTTGAGTTTCCAAGGAATGAATAAGGTGTACTGTCTACTACTCTATAGTCTGATGGTTAAGATGAACCTGCTTAAACTTACATTTTTTAGGAACTTGGTTTTGTTAATTGGGGGTCATCCTCATTTATTTTTTTGTTTCTTGAGTATCATTGTGTTACATTATTGAAACATTTTTATTGGATTTTCTATTGTTAAAGATTTTATCTTGAGCAAGGCTACAAATTTGTGTGAAAAATCAGATAAGCTATTAGAATAACTGCATCTATTATTCCAACTATGTTAGGTTGAGGCCACTTCTTTTACTTTCCTGCTACACCACATCCATAGATATACAAAGTTGTTTCAAGCCTTCTACGACCTCCCATAAGTTATTAACTTATTATCTATCCCTTTTGGGCTTTTCCTCCCATTTTAAAATATGCATACTTCTTAAACCACTGTTGTGCTGATCATCTTCTGCAGAATCCTTGACTGATAGCCCATGTAAACAAATTGTCATATTTAACAAGCATTGATAGCATATATTTTATGGGGTGTAACATCCTGCATTACTCTATTGTTTACCCAAGGTATTGCAGATGAGTTTAAAGATATCTCTTTCAATTTCCTTCTTTAATGAGTTGATTTACATAACAAGTACCCACCAAATACTTTCACTTGGACCCTAAATTCAGATCCTGTGGCAGTGGTCAGGTGCCAATTTGAACTAGCATATAATTGTTGCAAGTGTTATGCCTCCCACTACCTTCCCAAAGTGAAATTTTTTCCTACCAAAATCCTAACCTGAATAACCTGCACCAACCTTAACAAGATTTTGTTTAGATTTTTGTGCGTCAAGCACAAAATATTCAATAATATGTACACTAGTTTCTTGTTCCCTGCCCGACCTAGTAATTTTAGCTCAGGCAGCTCTGTCTTAGAATTTACATGTAAGCATCATTAGTTTGTGACTGATGTTCTGACAACATCATTTCCATCCCTAGGGACTAGACACCACTCCTCATTTTTGTGTAGACTAAATTATTTGTGATTAGTAACTACCTTGAAAAGAGTGATACCTGTAAACTATAGATTATTTACATGGTAGCCTGTAGAAATATTTCTTCTAAAATAATTTAGAGTGGAAATGTTTGACTTTCTACCTGCCTTTTGTTTTCTTTGGAAAAATGTGCCTTATGTTTCTGCTTCCAGTGACGAATACACAGATACTGCATCGGAATCTATGAATATTGCTTTATTTGATATGATGCTTCCATCATCTGTTCTAAATTTTGCATTTGAACTTTGAAGTAACTAAGAAACCAGGGTCCGATGTTCCCTTTTTATCATTCGTCAACTTCTGTATCATATTTTGCTGTGCATTTTGTTGAATAATATGGTTTTGTTGTGATCTTTTCACTCGTAAATTATAACATTCCTGTGCCAAATACTGGAATGTTGCTCATGGTTAAGTACTATTTTTTCACCTACAAAATTACAAAAAATTTCATTACTGATTATCTACACCTACTGACCAACAAGATCTTGAGATGACAATTTAGAATAAGAGGCACTCTATTGAATTCCTTCTTGCTTCTAAACATCCACATTTATATTAGCATAACCCTGTATGTGATTAGGCATCTCCAATTGATGCCCTCCGAACTTCCAAGATGACAATTTTTCATAATCCAAGGGAAGCATTGATTGATACATCTATAGTTCTATGACTATTAGCCTCTATTATTTTGAGCACTTGCAACTAACCTCAAAACTGTCGAAATCAGAAGAACCTTGCTTCTGGAATATAACATATTTCCTTTGTTAATAATAATGAAACATAGGATTGTCCAAGTGTTGGTTCCTAACTAGCCCTGATGATGCATTCGCATGTGGAAACATTCTGTAACCCTACATGGATGTTAGCCAAACCAAAATTGCTCATGGAATGTTACTAAGAATTGGTCCTCCTTGCTTAGTGACCAATAATTATTTCAAAATTTTTTATTAGATTCATTTGCTAGTCCAACATTAGGAAGAAATGTGAAGTGTTATCTGATAAACAAACCAATTAGATGAAATTTAAGTTCATAACTTATACTTGTTGAGTGGGGTTGAGCTTAACATAATTAGAAACAACTTTAATCCCCCCAGATATAAAACTTGAAGGATATCTTTCTGCCCATTATATGGTCCTTAACATCAACCTATTTTTATAGCTTAAAATGACACTTCTCCGTCCGTGACGACACTTGTATCGCTTGGTCGCATGACGACACTTCTTGAGATCAAGTTTAGTCACACAACAGGACACTTTTGGATTGAAGGGTCATTTAGGACACTAAAAATGGTTGAAATTACCTCACTCTTGGCCCATTTGATGGTTATAACCCTTAGGAACACTTTTCCAGACCAAAGCATCTCCTGAAAATCATCAGAAAACCCTGTTTTTGGCCATTTCCCCCCCAAAACGCTGGTATCCTATGCATAGAGTAGGGCATACTAGGATGTGTGCACGACTCTTATGCTTGTAGAGTAGCACACACCTTGGAAAATATGCAACTCCACTTAAATAAAGTAGTGCACACCCTCATAAATATGCAACTCTGCTTCACTAGAGTAGCGCACACCTTGAGAAATGCGCTTGTTTGCAGTAGGAAGAGTAGGGCACTTTCCTGAACTAGTCAAAATCTCAAATTTTTGGTTAAATTGAGTTGGTTGGGGAACTTCCTGATCGGTTATAACTACTTTTCCTCTCCTTCATTGACTATATAAGGAAGGTAGAAGGGCCATGTGAGGGGACCAAGCCTATAACAATGTTATGCTGGAGGAATGGAGACCCTCATCCCCCTCTCTTGTGCCTCAATTTCTAATAAACCCTAGCACAACTTATTAGAGGTTGGGATCCTTGGAGAACAGAAGCAGTAGACCTTGAATCTAGGTTTCGTGAAGTGCCAAGCTTGAAGGAAGGTATAACTTTATGTACTTGCTTCATTCATTAATTAAGATCAGACGTTCTTCCATTTCCAAATATGACCTATTCATGTGTGTCTCAGATTTGATTACAATTTTCTTATAGTTTGATGTCTTCTTCTGTCATGAATATAAATATTATATATGTAGTCAAATGTATTTGAGAAAGTTATGAATTTGTTTTGCAGGTGTGGGTATTGCGACACTTAATAGCATTGAAGAGCAAGGAAGAGAAGGCTTGGATCAACCTTCTGAATAAGGTGCACATATCTCTAACCTTAATCTATTCACTTACTTGTTGTACTTGCAGAACATTTGTAGGTCTATCTTTCATACCTGTAAGTTGGTAGTTTCTCCCCTGAACTATAGGTGCATTTTCCTCACAACAGAATGACGACTCCACTGGGGAAAGCCTATCTGCTTAGAGGTATCCAAGGTCATTTCTTTAGTTTTGTTTGAAGGTATTTGTTCAATTTCTTGATTAGAATTAGTTGTTAGGCTCTGTTTGACCCTCCTTGGCTCTTAAAGAACCTTTCCAGCCCTTACAGACCCTTATTGGCTCAGGTGTGGGGGGTTTTAACCCTATTTTTTAACCTTTTCCCACATGTGCGCTACTGTTGTAGAACAGTAGCGCATTCCCCTATTTTGGGCATTGGTATTCCTCATACACAGTAGCGCACACATTCTGGGTTTGAGTTTTTTGAGTCTTGACCTGTTTGGGGGGGTCGTGGCTACATTTTTTGGGGTCCCTGATGACCCTAGGTCTGAGTTAAACCACTGTAAGTGGTCTCCTATCCTTGTACTAATCCTATGTTCATGATTTGAACCTTCTTTGATCAATTTGGGCTTGTTTGGAAAGTTTTGGGGCTTTTGGACCCAAGTTGGGGGGTTGTGGACCAGTTTAGTGTTTTGTACCCTAATTTGAGTCTGACTGAACCTGCTTGCTCCATTTCCACTGGATTGAAACCTATTGAGTCTATTTGATCCTGTTTGTATCTATTTGAGTGAAATTTCTCTTTAGATTGGTTTCTTATCCTCCATTATGCTTTTAGTTTTCTTTTTGTAGTGAAAGCTCAAGTGTCTTTGTTGTTGTTCAGGACCTTGACTGTACTGTTTATGTGCAGACCTGACTTTACCAAACCATACTTCTTTTTAGGTCATTTGCTTTGTTTGGGTCTAAAAGTTGTTTTCGTACGATTTCCCCAATGGTTGGCATGCTTACATCAATGAGAATCTGAAAGTTGTATTAGTAGCTTTTACTGTTTCAATCAGGAAACCTGAAAGTTCTTTGCTTTTGCTTTGACAATAGGTTACTTTCAATTTGAGTTTTGTTTCTCACCTTTTGAAAAGCATAAAAATTTTGATTTATTTTTTGAGTAGAGTACCTTGCAAGTGGCTTAAAGGATTTAAGAGTGCTTTGCATAAAAAAGAAGAAGTTTTTTTTTGCATACTGATTTGTGTGAGTAGCCGCATTCTTAGGTTTTGAGTTTAATTTTGTACATTTATAATTTATTTTTATCTTTTTTGCATTCGAAAAGACTAAAAATTGCATTTGCATATGCATTCTAGATCGTATCTTTAAGACTTGCATTGAAAAGAAAAGATTTTTTTAGTGGTAAGCATTTCATTTCAGTATTCTATCTCTGTTATAACCACTCTCACGCACCCACTACCTTTTTGAGTAAGCAAGTAACCTTTAAAATGAACCCTAATAAAATGTACTAGTTAAATTTTATTTTCTAGGTTACACTTTTCACCAACTAGTCTTTGTTAGGATCTTGGGTTTAAAACACCTTAAACCACCCAAGATCACACATTACACAAAAATCATAGTTCGACTATCGCAGGTAAACCCACCTCATTCAAATCTTGCCTGGGATCTATGCAGTAGGTCTTGTGAGATCAGATTGTTGGGAATAAACCTCCTACTTTCTATTTTGAGCATATACCAGGATTGGATCACGTTTGGGGACTCTTTTGAGTTTTGGGCTTAGTTACCCTGCCCACGCCTTCTTGTTCGACTAGAGACTATTCCCCCAGGAGTTTTCGGTGTGGTGGTATCCTTAGTATCTGACCATAGGATCATACACAGGTGACGGCGGAGGGTTATATCTGCTGTACCTAGGACAGACGTGGGAGGAAATCCCTTGCAGGTCTTTGGGAGGGCGGTTGGGTGATTCCAGCACTTGCACCCTTAGTCATTGTATTGTGGACCCCGGGTAACTGTTCTTCTTCCTTCGTTGATCTGTTCTGGGCCCTCATCATCCCAGACTCTTCTCTGGAAGGCATCTGTTTGCCTGGTTTGATTTACCTAGGACCTTTTTTAGTGGTGTGCCCTTTGTGCTACTTGTCTTAGTTTTCCTTAGAGAACTTCTTGCTCATTTGAGCAGGACACTATGTTTAGCGTTCCGGCGAGCGCCAATCAAGGTACCCCTGTTCCAAGGGATCCTTGTGATGTTCCATTCATTGGAAACATTGGTACTCCCTTAATGGCTACTCTGAATCTTCTTGGATTCACTATAGGGATGATGGTTTGGTTGTTCTCCACTATGAATGCCTTGCATGCTCCTGACACTTCTTTTGTAAGCACCTCAAATCAAGAGCATCAGAACCCTGGGCCTTCTTTGCTAGTAACATCTTCTCCTCCTCGTACCTCATGTGGCGAAAGTAGCAATACTAGTAACCAGCAGTCTAAAAGGAATAGACGGAGGAACAATAGGAAGAAGATGCCAAAACATGGGGGCAAGCACCCTGTCTCTGCAAATCATGCAGGGGGCACTTACCCAGCCTCTGGAGGTCATGCTGGGAGAAAAATTTTAGTCACTGAAAATCACACTGAAATTTTGTCTTCAACCACTGTCAGTCATGTTGAGGACACGTCATTGATCACTGCTAGTCATATTAATGACAAGTCACCAGTTCCTATGAGTCATACTGGAGACACCAAATCAACCATTGCAAGTCATGCTGAGGGAGTTGACATTGTCGACAAACCCAATAAACAGAAGTGTAAGTTCCCTTGCAAGTTTTGCGAGGGAGACCACCTTACTTACTTGTGCCCTGTACTTCCAGAAGTGCAAAAAGTGTGGTCCTTAGTTCAAAACTCTTCTGCTTCTGAGCAACCAGCCACTATAAGTCATGCTGGGGGCAAGCTGTCAGCCAATGCTATTCATGCTGAGAGTACTGACATTGTAAAGGAGTCTCAACCTATAGTACAGAAACAAAGTTCCCTTGTAAACTTTGTAAGGGAGATCACCTTACTCACCGATTCCCTGCCATTCCAGAGGCATGAAGAGTGTGGTCCATGTCTGAAGGAACTTCTATTCCTGATTTGTCTATAGACTCCCTACAGTCAGATCAACCTTTGGTTGATAAAGTGGTTGAACCAATGCAATCTTTGGTCGAACCCTCTCTTCCTTCGGAAGGTGAAGTGATCGAATCGATGCAATCTTCGACCGACCCCATCAATCCTTTGGAGACTGATGCACCTGTCCCTGAAGTCTTCTGCATTACCAGTTTGGATGTTCCTGAAAAAGGGGGTACTTCATCTGTGCCATGTGAACACCTACCAAGCCCTAGGACCGTTTCCTTTGATTGGAATAGTCTAGCCGAACCTCGTCTTCCTTCTTCGATGCCTTTCCAGATAAAGGTTGATATCAGGAACCATACGGTTGATCGATGCATTGTAGATGAAGGAGCTTCTATTAGTATCTTATCCACTTATGCTTGGAGAGATTTGGGTTTCCCTAATGTTATTCCTGTTGTTAATTGGCCGTTGACCTTCGATAAAAGACCTAGTGAACCGTTCGGATTTCTCCATCAGGCACCTGTTACTTTGGGTGGAAAAACAATCTTAGTTGATTTTATAGTTTTAAAGGACCCTGCGGACTTTGATATGATCATCGGGCGTGATTACGTTTATGCTATGCATGCTGTGGTGTCTATGCTCTTTCGTGTGATGCATTTTCCTCATAACGAAAGCATCGTCACTATCGACCAACTTGCATTCGTTGATCCTCCTTATTACCCAACTGTAGACTAGTCAGATCCCTCGTCATTAGGCACTACTATGTCACATGGTGCTTATGTGGTATATTGTTCCTTGAGTTCAACTGCTACTGAGAAGAAGTCTCTGAGTTCATGCTTATCTTCTCGAGACTTAGTCCCATCTTTTGACCAAGTGACACCTCCATCTGAATGTTTGGATATGTGTTCTATCTGGGATGATATACTTCCTTCTAAAGAAGTTTTCCTAGAGTCCATAGTACAGTCTGCCATTCATTTGGATGTTGATCTAGTCGCAGTTATCTCCAGCCCCGGTTTGACCTTAAAGTCTGATCTCCCTATTGTTGAGTCTTTAAACTCTCCTATAGATCCGCAAATCGGTGTTCCTGCTGAGTTTGATTCTGCTTCTAGAATTTTCAACTCTCGTGATGATGAATTTATTTCTGCAGATTCCATCATGTCCTTCAACTTTGATCTTCATTCTGAATTTGATCATGTTGATTGTAAGTCCTCGGGCTTGGGTACCATAGAGTCTTCATTTGAAAACTCTACCTTGTTTATTCCTGTTGTTGATGATAGTGAAGTTGAAAGTATTTCTACCACAGTGACTTTTATTGGGTCTTTCTTTACATATGTTTTAGATATGATCTTGGTACTAATGTTTCTTAGAGACAGGATTCTTAGCTGGATTTATACTTTCTTACTGGTCATTTTCGACACCTTGTGCGACCATGTCAGGTATATTCGGAACCTTGCATATAGGTTTAGGCTTCCCCGCTGTTATGTTTCATTTGAACCTTTTGCCATCCGAATTTGCCATAGGGTCGAACTTGTTGGATGTTGGTGTGTTAGCCATCTCTTTATGCATTGTGCACCAATCCAACAACAGAGCCTACCTAACATGGGTCACCCTAGTCAGCACCCTTATGCAATTTTGGTGCCCATGCTGAGTTTTTCTCATAGGCTTGGGAGCCTTTTTAGATTTACCATGACTTTGAGAAGAAGCCTCATATCTTTCTTCCTCATATATTTCTGGCCATCCCTGATAAGGCTCCCATCTTTGTGTTCAAGTTGCATATGCATTTGTTATGATCCCGCTTGCACTACTGAGCTTGATGCCAGCTTCCATGCTTTTGGCTCGTTGTATAAGCCTCAATCTTTGATCTCATTTCTACTAATCCCTGTATCATTTTGCCTTCACAATTTGACACCTTTTACCTGGAGGAGACACACCCTAAGTGTCCTTATCTTTCTCATGTTCCTTGCATTAGGCATAGCTTTGTTCCATGTGCTTGGAGCTAGTTTCGCATGTCCTTGACACTTATCTCCTCCCATTTCGAGCATTCTTCTACCTTTACTTCGAGCTCATTAAAAACAGTAAGTAGGTTAGGAGCAGTCTTCCACCTTTCCTTCGAGCTCATTAAAAACAGTAAAGAGGTTCTAGTGTTGGCCTTAGGATAAACCTGATCTTAGAGTTCTTACTCCTCTGTTTGGTTAGTCTTACAATCATATGGAGAATCTGTTAATGTCTCCTACATCGCAAATTTGCATCATGGTCTCTTTGTGTTAAAAGCTGCCTAAGTCACTCTTGTGTCATGCTCACTGTTCAAGGATATAACCTGTGTCGGCCATTCTGTAGTTGCCTTGACCTCATGTGTCGACCATTCCTTGGTGTCAGTATGTTTCATCATGTGTTCAGTCCTACTCCAAATCGGCTCATACCTGTTGAGTGTCCCTTGTGTTGGATGATGGAGGATTCCTTAAGGCCTTCCTTCCAATGGACTTCTTCCCATCGAATTCAACTCATTGTGCTCTGGGAATGAAGTTTAGAGTTTCGGTTAGTACCTTGGGGATTGCAGTCATTAGTGGCAGTTTCCCTCGCTATTGGATAGATGGGAATACATCAATGTCTCCTATCCGATGGATTCTTCAAGTGTTCGACGGCAAGACCATTTATTCACACTTGCTTGGATGTACTAGGTACCTTGGGTTCCATTTTCATTATTGGTGGACACCCTCGCATTTGTTAACGGTATACATTAATGACCGGTAATCAAACGATACCTCCCATGTTCGACATCAACTCATTTATTCGCATGGATAGGTTTGTACCTTGGGTTGTTTTTGGATGAAGAACTTGGGATCATTGATAGCATCACCTCATTTATGTTATCGCCCAAGTTGCGCAAGACTGAGCCACACTTTTTTGGGCTCTTGATGAGACATATATCCAGCTTGTTCTCTATGGCTATGTTCTCCATTTTTGACATAGATCCACCTTGTATTTATGTGGCTATGTTTACACTTATGTTCCTCATGGATCCACGCTTGTATTCTAGTGGCCATGATATATACATCAGTGTTTGGATCATTATTGTATCCTCTTGGAGGTCATGTTCCACTATTTGAACATGGACAGTTACCCCAAGGTTGAAATTGTCTGACATTGCCTTTGCTTTCAGGTACTTCATTTGAGCCTATGATTCTTGGATTCTCCGGTTCCTCCATGATTCAACTCTTTGTTATTTATAATGTATTTCGGCCATCGTTTCCCTCACTCCCTCTGACCTCATACATTAGGGGGCATCTTTTATAGCTTAAAATGACACTTCTCCGTCTGTCACAACACTTGTATCGCTTGGTCGCATGACGACACTTCTTGAGATCAAGTTTAGTCACACAACAAGACACTTTTGGATTGAAGGGTCATTTGGGACACTAAAAATGGTTGAAATTACCTCACTCTTGGCCCATTTGATGGTTATAACCCTTAGGAACACTTTTCCAGACCAAACCATCTCCTGAAAATCATCAAAAAACCTTGTTTTTATCCATTTTCCCCCCAAAACGCTGGTATCCTATGCATAGAGTATGGCATACTAGGATGTGTGTGCGACTCTTATGCTTGTAGAGTAGCGCACACCTTGGAAAATATGAAACTCCACTTCAATAAAGTAGCGCACACCCTCAGAAATATGCAACTTTGCTTCACTAGAGTAGCACACACCTTGAGAAATGCGCTGGTTTGCAGTAGGAAGAGTAGGGCACTTTCCTAAACTAGTCAAATCTCAAATTTTTGGTTAAATTGAGTTGGTTGGGGAACTTCCTGATCGGTTATAACTACTTTTCCTCTCCTTCATTGACTATATAAGGAAGGTAGAAGGGCCATGTGAGGGGACCAAGCCTATAACAATGTTATGATGGAGGAATGGAGACCCTCATCCCCCTCTCTTGTGCCTCAGTTTCTGATAAACCCTAGCACAACTGATTAGAGGTTGGGATCCTTGGAGAACAAAAGTAGTAGACCTTGAATCTAGGTTTCGTGAAGTGCCAAGCTTGAAGGAAGGTATAACTTTATGTACTTGCTTCATTCATTAATAAAGATCAGACGTTGATCAACTCTTGGCTTTTGACCAGGATCGTTGGAAAATGTGTTTAATCATTTTGACTCTTGGAAGGCTCATCATGAGAGGATATGCTCCATTCTTGGTTTGATCCCTTAAAATATGGCTTGTTACTTATAATTTAATATCCTTTTCTTGTTAAATATCAACCTTTCCAGCTATAAATGGTTAGCTATTAAGCATACACCTTGCCCAAAAAATGGATTGGCTTTCTTAAAAAATAATCATTGTTGTTCAATTTTGAAGAAGACCAATTATTTATTTATTTTGTTCAATTTAGTTATGATCATAAAGGGGCACGACCGATTTTGGAAGGAGGTTGAAACCCAGGAAGAATCAACAATCGTGGAAGAGGAATCCCAATCCAAAAAAGCCATCAAACTGGAGGAATGGTTAAGGGAAATCATTGCAGAGCAGGGTTCTTATGCAAGTTCCTCTGAGCAAAGTGCAAGTAATCATGGTTGAATCCCACTAACAAGTAACTATGCTACTTATCTCACTTGTTTAGTAAAATATTCGCCAGGACCTTACAAAGTTTTCTAATTTAATGAACGTTTTAGAATTTAGAATTTACACAGTTTCAAGGTCTAATTCTTTGAAGGGTGCTAGCTCAATGGAAGAGCACCTGCTTTACAAGTAGGAGGTTGGTGGTTCGATTCCATCGTGCCCTAATATTCATAGGGAATGGTGACGATTGCTATTCGTTCCTAAATATGTATCAATATTGAGGGTCGTTAAAAAGGCATCATCGAAATTCATTTTTTATATATGAAATGGTGATGGTCAATGAATGTCACCATATATATGCATCAATAGTGAGGGCCATGAAAGGTCCATCACCATAAATCACAGTTGTTCATAAATGATAACGGTCACTATCCGTCATTATAATCATCATTTGTGATGGACCTTGAATGTCACCACATCACCTATACTTTTGGTGACGCGGCCTTTGGTGACGTTCAATTTTTTGTGACAGAAGCTCTTTTGACCATCACCAAGGATCTTATGGTGACATTTTTCAACCCTCACCAAAATATGCAATGGTGACAGTCAACGAACGTTACCATAACAATAGTGAGGGCCATGAAAGGTCCATCACCATAAATCATAGATGTTCATACGAAATGGTGACGGTCATGATCCGTCATTATAATCATTATTCGTGATGGACCTTGAATGTCACCACATGACCTATACTTTTGGTGACAAGGCCTTTGGTGACATTCAGTTTTGGGTGATGAACACTCTTTTGACCCTCACCAAGGAGCTTAGGGTGACCTTTTTCATCCATCACCATTGACCTTTTTTCTTGTAGTGCACACACAATGTGTAGCTACATTCACTGCACCCCTGTATTCGGACTCAACTAAAGATAAGGATATCGTGTGTTTCTTCTTACTAGAACAATAAATGGGACCATGTGAAAGCATAAACACAGAACCATAAGTATACTTCCGATCAAAACTATCTCCAACCCAATCAAAATCAATAAAACCAACTAGTTCAAGTGATGAACCAGCTGCATAATGTATCCCAAAATGATTGGTACCTTTCACATAATGCAAGATCCTTTTGGAAGCCTTCCAATGGACCTCATGAGTCTCTTTCATGTGCCTTGAACCAACCCCAACATCATAAGACAAATCTGGTCAAGAGTGTGTGAGATACAACAAGCTACCAACTAGTTGTCTATACAATGAACTGTCAACCAATGGTGAAGAACCCCAATCAGTAAGATTAACTCTTGAAAGGAATGGGAATTTTTCAGAATTAAATTCGGCCATTTTGAACTTATGCAGTAGATTTGAAGCATATTTTTATTGATAAATGGTGATCCCATCAATAGTTTGATCAATCTCCAAACCCAGAAATTGTTTCAACAATCCTAGATCTGTCATGGCAAAAGCACTGTGCAATGGATCTTTAACTGAGACTAGTTCTTTGGTGCAGCTACCAGTGATCAATAGATCATCAACATACAGTACAATAATCAAAATCATATCACTAACATGATGCATGTAAACATTTGGATTAGACTTACATCTCTCAAACCTTTGCGATAGCAGAAAATTGTCCATCTTGGCATACCAAGCTCTAGGAGCTTGCTTGAGACCATAGAGGGACTTATTCAACCTGAAAAAAAGTGTATGATATGAAATGAGTCCTTCAATATAATTCATATATATTTCCTCATCAATATCCCCATGAATAAATTCGCTCTTCACATCCATGTGATCAACCTCCTATCGCTTGGAAGCTGTAATGGCCAAAACTAGCCTAATTGAGTCCATCTTTGCCACAACTGAAAATGTATCTATATAGTTCATTCCATGTAATTAAGATAAGCCTTTATCAAACAACCTGGAATTATAATTCATATCAGAACCATCAAAGGCCATTTTGGTCCTATAAACCAACTTACATTGCACTAGTTTTCTCTTCGAAGGAAGAGGGACCAAATCCCAAGTTTCATAGTCATGGAGGGAGTTCATCTCTTCTTGCATGGTTGTTTTCCATATTGGATCTTTTGATGCTTATGAATATGATTTTGGATCAGATATAGCCATAATAAAACATGTCCCATGAATATCTGGATCACAAGAAGACAAGGCATTGTGAAACTATGATCTAGTCTTCCTAGGATCTTGAGGATCACCTGAAAGCTCACCAGCAGCTTGTATGGTTTTCTTAGCCCACTAGGGCCTTGCAGAAGGGTCTTGATATGAAAGAATATCACCATATTCATCCTCCATATCAGAATCAGAAAAAACAAAGAAATAATCATCACTTACATCCTCTTCATGCAGGGGGTTTGAGCATTCCACACCACCTTGTTCTGTTGCATGCATGGGCTCTTCTTCAAACTGTAAACTCTTCTCAATGAAATTTTTATGAGATGAGGGGTCAAATAGATTGTATCCCTTTGCATCTTTTGCATATAAAACCATTATGGAATCCTTTCTTTGTGGCTGCAATGCCTTTCTCTTTTCTGAAGGTATTCTAGCCCATGCTCTTGACCCAAACACCCCGAAATGAGACACATTTGGCTTGTGTCCCATCCAAGCCTCAAATGGAGTCATTCCTTCCAAGTATTTTTGTGGTGATCTGTTCTAAACATATGAAACACAATTTATGGCTTCATCCAATAGTTTAGGAGACAAATACTTAGCGTCCATCATGCATGTAGCCATCTCCTTCAATGCTCTATTCTTGCACTCTGCAACACTATTTTGCTGAGGTGTGTAGGGCACATAATGTTGCATTTGGATTCCATATTATTCACAGAGATTCTGCAGGTCCTTATTCACATATTCCCTTCCATTATCATTCCTTAATACCTTCATCTTTTTCCCACTGAATTTTTCCACAGAAGCTTTGAAAACTTTGAAATATTGGGAGACTTCAGTTTTTTGCTTGAGAAAGAACAACCAACAATATCTTGAGAAGTCATCAATGGAAGTTAAGACATAATTTGAGTTTCCATAGGAGGGTGTAGGAAGAGGAACTATCATATATTAATGGACCAAACTAAGTGGTTTATCAGCTCTTCTTGACTTCCCCTTCTCATACTTGTGCTCAACATGCTTCCCAACAATGCACCCTTTGCAAGTGCCTTTGGAAAATCTGATTGTTGGAAGGCCTTCAACCATGTCTTCTTTGATCAATGCTTGAATATATCTGTAGTTTAGGTGTCCAAACCTCTCATGCCAAATATTGTTGACTTCATTAGCATGTGACAGAAGTGCATTTGGAGAAGAGTACTTGAGAAAATGAGAGAACTTTTACATTCTAGAATCATGGTCTGCAACACCAACTACTACAACTTTGCCAGTAGAAATTTCTGAAATTTCCACATCATCTTGAGTGAAGATATATCTCTTGGCCGAACTAGTGTGGGTCATTTGGTAAACAAAGAGTAAGTTTGTTGCAAGATCTGGCACATACAGTACATTACTGAAGTACCCATTTTTAGAGTGATTCTCCCAATGCCTCTAACTAGGATTTATGAGTCGTATCCCATGAGAATGGATGGAGCATTGTAAGGAGAAAGAGTAGAGAAAGAATCTCTTGCAGAATCCATGTGCTTGAGTCACGTGAATCTATGATGAAGGAAGAAGATTCTTAGGTACTAGCCATCAATGCATGGCACCTCTCCTTGTCTTAAGAAACACACTCTTTCTTCTTTGAACTTTCTAGAAGAGGAATGCTATTCTTCTGGAGAAGATGGGTCATCATATCAATAGTTTTATTCATGCATTCACTTTCAGGGTGCCAACCCTTTTGACAGTAAGTGCATTTGGTAATAATGTTGTAAAAAATTTCATGTTTGTCACTTCATGGATGTGTCTTGGTCACTAATCCATGCTTCGATACCAAATCCCATGTTGTTGGTATATGTATAACATTTGTCTATGGGGCTCATGTTCTTTGCATAGTAACCCACATCATTGCATAGGGATTGTGTATGGAATCGTTACCCTACATGTGAGATATAGCCTCCCCATTAAGGAGGGGCATACTAGTGATGGATATTGAGGACCATTCCATGGTATAATGAAATATCTAGGACCTTATGTTGTATCATTTTACTATGGATCTCATGGTCCATGTGTGTGGTCCCGAACCACAATATTGGCCCTCCATAGGAAATATTTGGATTGGAAGTGGGATATGGTGCTCATTTTGAAGTTTAAAACACTAGACATTATTCTCGGTTCCCATGATGTGATTCAATGCCATAATGTAGGGTATTATACCATAATATTTTTCTATGGGGCTCGTGAGACACCCTTATGTCCCTTGGATACCAGAGAGGTCCTACAAATGGAATCTTTGTCATGTGATCATGATGTGATTGCCATTTTGATTTTGTCATATTGAGGATGGTTGTCATGACTTTAGAGATAGTTTAAGGCCAAAATATAGGGTCTGAAGCCATATAATTTTCCTCTAGGACTCATGGGCTATATGTGGTCCCCAATCCATCATATAAGCCTTTGCATATGGAATTATTGGCCTACAAGAAGGATATGGTTCCCATTTCAATATTTGTGATACATCTTCCTTCTATGTTGGGTTCAACTATTCCATTCTTATTTGACCCTTCAAGCATACCTATAGCAAGGCAAATACCAAGAACAATGGTAATGTGGAGACCAAAGTGACCAATCGGGAAGACTAGACAACGAATCAACAAGGTAGCATATGGGAAAAGGAAAAAGATTACAAATAGTTGGACTAACATAAGATTGCAAACAGTTGGACTAATCACATGAAAGCCACAAAAGTGTGTCCTTAAAAAAATTGGATAATTAGCATGCCACCCTTTGTGAATTCACCTACTAATTTTCTATTCATAGGAACTATAAACAAAATTATTCAAAAACTACTTTAATTTCATATCATGGACTTCTTATCTCAATATCTAGAAGTAGAAGCGCAAGAGGTGAAGATCAATTTTTCCATTAGAATTCATCTAGGAACATGTAGGGTTATGTGAAAGATCTTACTATTTTGAATTGCATTAGGGCCTAATCCCTAGTGTTTCAAATCAAACCATGGTTTAGGGATTGATGACAATACCTTATACGTTAATCCTTAAAATTATGCCCATATCTCTTTCTTAGGTAAACATTTAGGGCCCATGTGGTGGTCAACTTCTCTATCAATGATCCATGAGTCATATAATTAATAGCTATCTAGTAAGATCCTAGTTTTTATGCCATGGTTAGGCCTTGATAACCATTCATCATGTGACAATACTTGAAATTGTTCCCTTATCACATTAATAGGTGAAAATTTCATGAGAACATTAGAATGATTATATTTAGCATCTTTGTGTGATGTTATATTTTATTTATGTAGAATGAATTTATGTCCACAAACAACGTAAAATCAATTCATGTTTCTCTATGATCATTGAGTTCATATCCCCACATGCCTCCAATTGAACCAAGAATGAAATGTATTATTGGATCTAATCATCGGTAATAAAAATAATTGGGATCCATGCCTTTTGCAAAAAGCACCATACTATATAATTATCATAACATGCTTGCACACACTGATGTGGAAATTTAACACGCAAAAACACCACCTTAACAAATATTTATCCCCAATAGTGGCCTACGGCACAATAGATGGATTATGAGTCCCAAAAACAAATGCTATGGTCTAAGACAATTGATTTTCACATCAAACCATGGGACATGTATCGAGAACCATCAATGGTAGTTTAAACCTCAAAATACTAATAATATCGAACTCAAAAGCCAAAGTTCCTTATGGAGGGCATGTATGTTAGTTTGGCATGCCATACATGGACCATGAGCTCCTTACGCAAATGTTTAGTGTGATATTTTATATATGGACCTATACCAAGAAATGGGCCTTTAAAATCTAATCTTGATAGATTAGATTCAAATCTTTCTCATTTCAACTACAATTCTTACTTTTCAGGATCGGAACAACTTGAACACATTGTACCTCAACCTCAATCCTCATTAGAGCACTATGAATATCAAGAGAATGGGGAAATTCCTTGGATTATGATTAGGAATCATCATGTGTAATTCATTTCTCCATCAAAGAACCATGACTATCTGAAACAAGAAGATGAAGAGAGAGTTTGAAACAAGCAGATGAGGAGTGAGTGAGTGTGTGTGTGTGTGTGTGTGTGTGTGAGTGAGAGAGAGAGAGAGAGAGAGAGAGAGAGAGAGAGAGAGAGAGAGAGAGAGAGAGAGAGTCTCCTCACCCATAATGTAAGGCATTGGGCCTAGTGCTAAGTAGTTGTAGTGCTCTTATGAATGATTAAAGCACAATACTGATAGTTTCATTATACAAAAGTAAAAGTGATGTATAGTTTCCATTGTAGCCCTCCTCCACAACCCCTTAAATAATAATTTCTTAGGTCTTTCCATTGATATATTAGATAATTAAGTAATTCCCATATCTTTTAACTTAGGTTATAGAACTATGTATAATATGATGTCCTTTTACTTATCAAAGTTGTTAAATTGTCCTCTCACAGTCAAGTCTTATGATAGCAATCTCAAGCTAAACAAAAATATTCATTGAACATGGACATTGTCATGGACAAATCTCTTAAGTTCACATGTAATTTATGAAAAAATTGCAAGAAAACAATGTCCACTCTCTCCACACCTATCTTGGACATTTCAAAATATAACTATTCATACAAATATCTATTCTCCATGTGAGCACCCTAATGGATTGTGTTTGAAACCATATATTCCAAACGAACTGATGCAAACATCCATGACAATAGGTGCTAATGGTTAATATTGTTTCCTTGTGAGAGGAAACCTATCCTACCACAAAGTTCCTTTAGAGTACCAACAATGAAATTCGTTAGACAACCTATGTTGGAGCACTAGAAGGGAATTGCGATAGCATGGGGTACTACATGCAAAGAAGGGGATCCAATTCCTTGTGTTGTGCAGGATGAGGGGGAAGAGTGATGGTGCTTGAGAAAGTTGTAGAGGGGGTTTGGAACCAAATATTTGTCTGAGTTGTGGGTTGAGAAGAAAGAATACGAGCTTCACCCTTGTTGACTGATATCCTCATCTTAGGGGTGTCCTTTTTCATATAAAGAATAAAGTGTGACATGGTACCTATAGCTAAGATGAGTGCCCTTCATTTGCAGTGAATCAGAGAAACGTTTTCTAAAATTATAAGTTCCTTAATTGTGTTATGATCATTTTTTTTGTTTATATTTTTTGTTACCCATGCATTTATTTTATAATGTATGTAAATGTTTTCAAATGAATTTAAATAGCATAATCATGGATGAAATCATGGTAGGAGTGCATATATATTTTGTAATGAACATTAGTCAATTAGTTATTATAGATTTAATTTTTCTATTAAATTTATATGGTAAGTCAATGAAATATGAACTCGATATCGAAGTAAAATTTAATTATGAAATGGAGTACCTTGTAACTTGAATAGTGTTGAGAAGCTACCAATCACATGACATGATCAACTAAACCATCTATCAACTTGTTGTTGACAAGGAGCCCATAGGTCAGGTGGTATAATATAGTCTAGTCCCTTAGGGATTTTGTTTTATTGTGGCTCAATGGATAATGGCCTATGTTTCTTTGGATTCCTTTTCTTTGTTGATTAATAATTATGCTACAAGTTTTTATAAATACTTCTAGGTGATTTTGTTAAGATTGTCCATTGTTTCCACTACTCTTTCTCTTAGTTGTGAATCACTAAGAGGCTAAAGGAAATGGAGTAATCACAAGTGTAAAGATAGGAAGACTCTACTCTCTAACACAACTCTTTTTTTTCAATGATGTTATTTTGTTTATAAGTAATAGTTTTAGAGAATCCAATAAGTTGAAGTTTAGACTTGTATGGAAAATAAACAAGAATGGAGATTAGTTTTTAAAATCCATCCATTAAGTTCCCACAGTATGGAAGGTGGTGATGAACATAGGATATTGTTGGATTTTTCATTCAAGGTTTTTAGTTTTAATTACTGGTTTAAGTATTTGGGATTTTTATTAAAACCTAATACAGGGATAGGGATTTGGATTGTACCTTTGAAAGAATTGAAGCCAAAACCAATCATTGGTGAAATAGATGGATTTCAATTAGAGGACAATTCATGTCCCCCTTCAATGTGCCCATGTTCCCTACAATGTCTTTTAGCTATTGTGATATTTATTCTTCTCATTTTAAAGACATGCATTAACTACAAGGAAAATAACATTTCCCATCACCCTTTCTTTTCACTCCAACCCACAATCTAGAAAGTTATTCTCGATTTTGTTCTTCTCGATTAGGAATATTGTTATGTGACATTTTATTTTACCAAGCTTGACTGATGATTATTGATCTTAAAAAATAAATCTCCACACTTCGCTATTTGTAACAATAGTAACAATTGAAATAATTCTGTCTTTTTGGATGAGAATCAGTCCTTGCAAAGGTTATAATCTCCACAAACCATCACTAGTATAGAAAATATGTCAGAATATTTCTAAAATTTCAAGTTTCTAAAAAAACAATCGTCGGATATTTGATGACATTTGACTATTGACCATTATGAAAATATCATGTGAAATCGTTGGATATTCTACACTTGTAGTCGAATATTCGATGACTGTCAAATATTCGAAAACATAGGTTAAATTAAAAAAAGGAAGAAAAATACAAATTATAAAGGTAATATCCAATGACACAGTCAATATTTTGGATTTCGTCGGATGGATTAATTGTATTTTATGTTCAAATTTGGTTGTGTGTCTACTTTTTGAGATATTTTCATCCACAAGGCCATCTTTTGACCACCACCCTCCTAGGTTGATGACAAATGTGTGTATGCGCACATGGGGGGAGAGGATTCCTAAGAGGGGGAAACTAGACTTTCGAGCTAGGATCACCACAGAGGTGCTCGAGATGATAGGTAGCAAGGACCCACATCGATTAGACATGGTTTTATATCCACATGTGATATTGGATTGGAGAGGGCATCCCAACATCTTATTCAGTTAGGACAAGATAGCAGATGATAGAGATAAATTTAGCATTATGTTTGAATTAATCTAGTTGCATTTTATTCTTTTTATATTTGATAAATTTTAAATTGTTATATTAAATTCATGTTTAATGAAATCATCTAATTATTATTATGTACTATATATTTACTAATGTCGATACATTTGATGGATATGTGTTGTCTCCTCTAGCTCAGGATGAGGAGGAAATGGAGTTGGATGATCATCCCAAGGAGCCCCATTTAGCTTGACCTAGCCTTCAATGCATTAGGGGAATTTTGAGGTCTAAAATGGGCCTCATAAGAGATATAATAAAATATTGTGAATTTGTCATTTTGTGGGGAACGTATATTTACAACTCACATCTTGCATTACAATTCATCTAACTATGGTTAAGTCGAAGTGAAAAGATGTGTACAACTAAAATTAATAAAAAAACCTTATTTGATGTGACTAGAAACATGAATACTTTTGAATACAAAAATGTACTAAAATAAAATATTCATAAAATATTTTAATTTTTAATTATACATTTAAATTAAATTTTTTAAATGAATTCTAAATTATATTTACATAAAATAATTCAAATTAATAATTATTTATTTTAAATTATTAATAAATATTCAATACAAAATTCTAGTTCACCTTCATGGATAAAATCTAACACCACATAGAATATATTTATTATAAAATGATATAATATATATTAAATTTATTATATCACTTTGTAATCATATATTATAATTTATTATTTATAACCAAACATGTTTTAGATTTAATATTTAGAATTTTCAAGTTATATTACATATTTTATGTTAAAAAATTTAAAACATTAAAACATATAATATAATTTTAAAACATATAATTAAAATTATATTAGTTAAATGTTTGATTTATATTAAACAATAATATTATATTACACAGTAATATAATAAGTTAAAAGTTTTAATGTCAAATGTGTTAAGGCATATCACGTTGGAAGTTACCAAATATTATATTACCATGTTATATCCCAAGCCAAAAGTTTAATATGTTAAAGCAATTAATAACTTGTTCGAATTAGTTTAATATGTTAAAGCACATGATATGTTATTTGCATTTGTAATATATTAAAACATTAAATTATAATAAAGAAATATAATATTCATCATATCTAATAAAGTAAGTAATTTATATTTATAATATCTATAAAAAAAAAGTACTTAAAGAGTACGTAGGGAGGATTTCATTTTGAATTTAGTTGAATTTATGATTAAATGTTGATGTATTTGTAACTTCGGAAGATATTCTTCTATATATTGTATTTGTACTTTATTGTATCCTCAATGAAGATGTATTATTCCTCCAATTGGAAGTGTCGGCAGTTGTACTTGCAAGTGTCATAAGTTATATTGTAAGTGTCGTAACTTATACTCGATGGGTTATTAGACCACCTTGATGGGGTCGACTCTGTATGAGTCATGTAGGTCAAAGGGTTATTAGACCACCCTAGAGGGGTCGGCCTAGTCAACATTATGTTAAGTGGTTAAGTTGGGGCCGACCTAGTTAGAGTTAAAAGACAAGTGAAGTAGTGTATAAATAGAGAGTGTGTCTCTCTCATTTTACATATTCTCTCATTCACTCACTTCGCATTAGTGAGAGAGAGGAGGAGTGCGCACCAGTGGAGGAGGAGTATGCTGCTGAAGATATCTATCTCTTGGGTTTGATCTTTTTGATCTTTTTATTGGTGCTTATTCTATCTCTGAGGAAGTTGCAGGGTTTTTCACCTTCTTGGTTTTCCCCAATGAAATGTTTTGTGTCTCTTGTCTCTTGTCTCTAATGCTTGATATGTTGTACATGTTGTTCTTTCAGTTAAGATCCTAGATCTATTGAATTATTTGATGGAAAACTAACATGGTATCAAAGCTAGCCTGAAGGAAGGCATGGTATGGCATTTATGACACTTGTTGCACTTGCGACAAATTGGAAGCTAGGGCTTGATATAGAAAAAACCATTCATCGTGGAACTTTCGCTATAAATCCATTTCGGCGAAGGTTCAGTTTCGGAAACTTCTACAGGTTGTAGATAACATCCCCATGTACCTTGTGTCCAAAGCACAATATCTAATTCACTGTACTTTCTATTTTATGATCCGTACAATTTAGGGTTTCTGCCTCTTCCGGATCTCAGTCATAAATATCACAACTTGGGCTAGGAAGCTCCAAATGAAATTCTATAAAAAGTGGCAGTAAAGGCATGGACTGTAGTTTCACAAATCCTCTTTTCAGAGGCTGAATTTGAACCAGCAACACATGGCACTCCATACAAGTTCGTTATCCTGTTTTATCCCATAAACAGGTCACGTTGCGACATTTGACATATCTCTCTCTCAAAGAATCCATTTGAGGTCAGACCTATGGGGTTGGAAAGAAGACAGGTCAGGCTACCACAGGATGATGTTTCAGACCTCGTGGATCCAAAATTCCAGAGATGCACCAGAAACAATAAGGCACATATTTCTGTGAAATAGAATTGGTTTCTGAGCATTCTCATTTTTGGCTTGTCACTGCTGCGGGAAATTAGGGATTTTGACAGAAGTGGAAATTTGGAGTGATCTCAACGTAGGATTTCTCTCCTCAGCAAAATCAAAATTTAGAGACCAAGATCAAAGTTTTTGGTTGGGAAAGACCCCGGGCATCATCAAACCCTAGTTCGGGATTTTTATCAGAAAGGTGGAAAATTAGGGTTTCTGCAAAAGTTGAAATTTTTGGAATCTAAGACCACGGCTGGAAGATCCTCAGAAAAATTGAAGCTTAGGGTACAAGATCAAACTTTTTGGTTGGGTAGAAGACTAGGATTTATCAAACCCTAGTTTGGGATCTTGTCCAGAAGATCCAGCTGTTTCAAAGGCAATTTTGAAGGGTCAAATTTTGCAGTTTTCAAAATTGAAGTATACTAGCTTGATCAGCTCAGCAAGCACATCTTTCCATCCATTCAGAAGTTTGAAATTCAAAATTTGAATTTTTAGGGTTTCTTTAACAAACCCTAATCCAACTCCAAATCCAGTTTCATCAAATCAAAGTGGATTGGGTTAATCCTAGAAGAGAATGAATTGGACATCTGCATAAGTGAAGAAGTTCCAGTTCTAGAGGGAGATGAGGCTAAGGCCTTACATAAGAATGCTACAAGCAATCTCGATAGGTATGACTTGAGGAGATACATGTATGTTTTTAAAATATGTTCATGATTAAGGTTATGATATGTTTGTCTTCATATTATTGAGGTTAGTACAATCTTGATTAATCTTAGACTTGTCTTATCACTCTAGTAAACGTATGAATGCATGTGAATGATAGAAGACATTCATTGATTAGGGTTATATGATTGTATTAATGCACTGTAGTGTTGTATGAGGTTGATGTTGTCCGCTAACATGAAAGGTACATCAAGAAAGACAAATCAAGTTCTAGATCAAGTACATATGACCATGGTGACATGAAGACAAAGACTCATGGATCACATAGAAGCTCCACTTACGAGGTATATTTAATTTGGTTCTACAGTGGTTAACTTATGAGTTATGCAGGTTACTAAGCAAAAGTCATTGAAGAGAACAAGAAGACATTGTTTGGGTATGTTAGACATAACTAGACAACATGATATTCCAGGTATGTTTTTCCTATATCAAGTTAGAATCCTACCTTGTGTTAGGATATTATACTTTTGTATGAATGATAATGTTTATTCTTGAAGTTAGAAGTTTAAGTAATCAACAGTTTATGCATATTATGTTTCTTACTTTGATTGATAATATGACTAACCAGAAGAGTCCTATGGTCAATAAGTATATGCATAAGTAATAGAAATCCTCCTTGAAACCTTGAATACTAATGCTTGTGATAAATTACCCATGTGTGAAATAATCATGATCATACATGTTAAGTTTATTTAGGATCATAATGTTTTGATAGTATTGAGATTATACTAATGGATGTATAAGATCTTGAGGATGACACTAGTGCACACTTAAGCATGCATAGTGCTCTAGGATGAATATAAATTCAAGGATAGGTAATCCAAGAAGCAAAGATCAAGAGGGACCACACTCTAGTAGTTCCTGCAAGGAAGCAAAGATTGAGAGGGAGTCCACCCTACAACTAAACAAATATAAGTATTTGAAATGTCATTTATTATATGATTACTTAAATGATGTTGTCTAGTCATGTACATACTTATGTTCCTAGATTTAGGATGTACATTTTGCATTTTAGAAAAGTTGCATTAATGAACAAGATACTACTAACAAGTAATGGGTAAGTGGCCTATGGTATTATACAGCATTCCATTGCTACTTATCTAGAATGAAACCTCTTTGCTGACATGTTGGGAGTTGTGCACACTCTGGTAGAGATGGAAGACATCTAGAAAGTTACAGGATATGGATAAATGTTGTATTGAAGCATTGGCTAAAATAATTGCATGACTGTATAACATATATCTTTATGTGTAAGAATTTGTTCCGAAATCTATGAGAAGTTTCTAATCATGCAATTAAATTTGACTTGTCGGAAAGATCGTGTACAATCACCCACAAAAGAAGGACTACAACATTTGTTCCAGCAACAAAGTTCAAGAAAATTATCTATTGAATATATTGAAGAATCTGAAGTTCCCAGGATCTGGGATGCAGTAATGGAAGAATGTCATGATCGAGGAATACCAGTCGATCATAAAGAATGATGTTTGGGATGTGGTCCCAAGAACAGAAGGGAAGTCTGTTGTGACTTCCAAGTGGATCTATAAGATCAAGCATGTTGTAGATGATAGCATAGAGAAATACAAGGCAAGGTTTGTGGCTTGTGGCTTCTCCCAGAAAGAAGGGATAGATTATGAAGAGACTCTTGCTCCTGTAGCTAGATACACTTCCATCATAACAGTACTTTCTCTGGTTGCAGTGATGAAGTGGAAGATACACCAGATGGATATGGCGTAGTTGAAGAGGAAGTGAATGTGGAGCAACCACTCGATTTTGAGACACATGACAGGGAGTCATATGTGTGCAAATTGAAGAAAGCCTTGTATGGCTTGAAGCAAGCTCCTAGGACATGGTACGATAGGATAGACAGCTTCCTATCCAGCTTTGGCTTTACCAAGAGTAAAGCAGATTCCAACCTTTACTACAAGGTTGAGGAAGGAAATCCAGTGATACTTCTATTGTATGTGGATGACCTGTTTGTGACAGGTGAGGATAGATTGATTGCTGACACGAAGAGGAAGCTTGTTGCCTAGTTCGAGTTGAAGGACTTGGGTATGATGCATTAATTTCTAGGTATGGAAGTGTGGAGATCCTGAAGCGGTTCAGGATGATGGACTGCAAGGCCATGGCCACACCTATGGTATCGAACCTGAAGATATTGTGTGATGCTTCATCTGAGCTGGTTGATGTCACGATGTATCGTCAGATGATTGGGTCCTTGATGTACGTGACGAACACGAGACCAGATATTTGCTTTTTCAGTGAACACATTGAGCCAATTCCTAACGGATCCCAGAGGTGTTCACCTGGTTGCTATAAAGCATATTCTAAGGTACTTGAAGGGTACGGTTGATTATGGGCTCAAGTATGATGAAAATCAAAGGTTTAACCTGGAGGGTTATGTTGATTCAGATTGGGCAGGCAGTGCTACAGATAGGAAGAGCACTTCTGGGTGCTGCTTCACTATGGGATCAGGTGTGATCTCTTGGTTTAGCAGGAAGTAGTCCTGTGTAGCACTAAGTACAACCGAAGCAGAGTATGTCACAGATTGTTTGACTAGTTGTGAGGAAGTATGGATTAGGAAGCTACTGTTTGAGTTATTTGATCTCTCGTTGGACGCTACATGTATCTATTGTGACAACCAGAGTTGTGTGAAGTTGTCAGAGAACCCAGTGTTCCATGATAGGTCGAAGCACATCGAGATCAAATATCACTATATCAAGGATATGGTGCAGAGAGGAGCAGTGAAGCTACTGTATGTTGCGATGGATGAGCAGATTGTAGATGTGTTGACTAAACCACTAGCCAGAGTGAAGTTTCAGTACTTCAAAGAGAGGCTTGGTGTTCTTTAGATAGAAGATACTTCGAGGAAGAAGTGATGGGACACATTTGCAGGATCCATTCCAAGCATGGTGATAGGAGGGTCCTTCCCATGTCTGTGGATGTAAGCACTGTGTGATGAGCATCAATGTGATGAGCATCAGGATGATGCTCTAGATGATGTTCTGCTATGATATTGATCAAGATGATGATATGCATCAGGTGGATGCTTTACATGATCAGGTGGATCATGTGTGATTATATACATCAGGTAGATGCTTTACATGATCAGGTGGATCATGTGGATCATGTGTGATGATATGCATCAGGACGATGCTATGATGATCAGGATGATCATATGTGATGAGTATCGGGACAATACTCTAGAGGATATGCATCAGGAGGATGCTGTGACGATAATCAGGATGATCATATGTGATGAGTATCAGGACGATACTCCAAATGATATGCATCAAGATGATGCTATCATGATGATCATGCGATGATGATGTGCATCAGGATGATGTACTATATGATGATGATCAGTATCATCATGAGTATCGAGTTGATACTCCGTGGCCGTGGACAGGTTGTGCATGTAGCATAGAAAAGATCCTGGGAGATCCTATAGTCTGAGCTAGGATGCTCTTTCAAGGTTTTGCTATGAGAGGCATGTAATTAGCCCTAGAGATCCGATAGGTTGAGCAGTAAGATCGTAATCAGTCCTAGGATGCTCTGTATAGTTCTTGCAGGTTGCAAGACAATCTTTAAAGGTTTTGCCTAACCACATGTAATCAACCCTGGAGATTCGATAGGTTGAGCAGTAAGCTTGTAATCAGTCTTGGGATGCTCTTTATAGTTCTTGCAGGATGCGAGACACTCTTTTAAGGTTTTGTGGTGGGGGTCACATGTAATCAGCCCTGGAGATCTGATAGGTTGAGCAGTAAGGTCGTAATCAGTCCTGGGATGCTCTTTAGAGTTCTTGCAGGTTGCAAGACACTATTTTAAGGTTTTGTGATAGTCAACATGTAAAAGATCCTGGGAGATCCTATAGTCTAAGCTAGGATGCTCTTTCGAGGTTTTGTTGACGCACGTAATATGTCCCGAGGATTCCACAATACAGCCAGTGTTGATGAAGACCTACAGGAGGTGGGCCTACATCCAGTATGAAAAAGAGCTGGCTCTGTAGAACTTCCTATGACAAGAAGAATTATGAGATAGACCAGTGATCAAGATGTCGAGTATAGGAGCAGTGATGATGATGATCATGATGCTCCGTGATCCAGTGATGATGATCCAACTTCAGAATTGAAGACTTGTGCTTATGTGTATTGATGACTTGTGTCTAGAGAATACCTTCCTAGTTAAGAGGGAGTGTTGATGTATTTGTAACTTTGGAATATATTCTTCTATATATTGTATTTGTACTTTATTGTATCCCCAACGGAGATGTATTATTCCTTCGATAGGAAGTGTTGTCAGTTGTACTTGCAAGTGTCGTAAGTTATATTGTAAGTGTCGTAACTTATACTTGATGGGTTATTAGACCACCTTGATGGGGTCGGCCCTGTATGAGTCATGTGGGACAAAGGGTTATTAGACCACCCTAGAGTGGTCGGCCCAGTCAACATTCTGTTAAGTGGTTAAGTTGGGGCTGACCTAGTTAGAGTTAAAAGACAAGTGAAGTAGTGTATAAATAGAGAGCGTATCTCTCTCATTTTACATATTCTCTCATTCACTCACTTAGCATTAGTGAGAGAGAGCAGGAGTGCGCACAAGTGGAGGATGAGTATGCTGCTGAAGATATCTATCTCTTGGGTTTGATCTTTGTGATCTTTGTATTGGTGCGTATTCTATCTCTGAGGAAGTTGCGGGGTTTTTCACCTTCTTGGTTTTCCTTAGTGAAATGTTTTGTGTCTCTTGTCTCTTGTCTCTTATGCTTAATATGCTGTACATGTTTTTCTTTCAGTTAAGATCCTAGATCTATTGAATTAAATGATGAAAAACTAACATTAAAAATGTATTTTTATATTTAAAAGTAAAAGTACTTTAAACTGAATGCATTAAGTACATATGTATTTTATTTAAAAGTAATGTTTGAGTACTTTTCCATTATGAGCATGGTTAACTATGAGTTTTTATCCACCATTTAGAATTTGAAAAGTAACAAACTTTAACTCAAGCAATGCCACCTCAACTATAATAGATGATGTCATTCTCTAAAATCTGATTAGTTCTTGTAAAGTTGATTTTGACAGTACATTTTTTGTTTTGAGGCCCATTTCTTACATGAAAATTCCACTAATGCAGGCCAGATGAGAGGTACTGATAGGAAGTATGAGATAGGATGGATACGTTGTTGATAGATCCAGGGGTTCATCCTATACTAGTGAGGTACATTGCAAGGGACCCTCACCACTCGGATTTGTGGAGGATGATTCCTCGTGATATGAGGTTCTTGGCACAGCATGTTCTTGGTGCTTGCGATAGTTTAGATGGTATCCCATCTACTATTTCATCATCATATGAGGGAATACATCCTCACCCTGCTAGTCTACCTCCTTCTCCATCAACTACTTTTACTAGTGATGTAGCCTCCACATCCCGTGCAACTCCTAATCCTCAGCATCCACATCCTCCACCTCCACCTTTGACATCTAATCCACCTCATTTTTCACTGTGTCCTCCTTCTCCACCTCCATCAGCTCCTTCGTCATCTCCTCTACTCCTACTTGACCTTCCTCCCGATACTACTTCATCATCTCCTCTACTCCAAATCGACGGACCTTCCGATCCTACTGATCATCCCAACCATCCACCATTTCCTGCTCTAGCCATATCTATTATAGATATGCTTAGTGGGGGTCGTATGATTCAACTTGAGGAAGATATCCATGCTTCACTGGTCCAAGCTCATTTATTTTGACTTGGAAAAGTATTGATTCCTTTGGATTTATTGGTGGAGGTTTCAATGCTTATAGCTCTACTGGTAGAGGTTTTGATATTGCCACTGTCTCTATTGGTGGAGGTGATGGTGCATCTGGCTCTAGTAGGAGAGATAGTGATGATGCCTCTGGCGCAGGTGGATCAGATATGACACAGATGTTATTGGAATGGAGATATATTACATTTGGCATATTGTATCATCACTTTGAAGTTATATATGTTCATTCTCTCTCTCTCTCTCTCTCTCTCTCTCTCTCTCTCTCTCTCTATATATATATATATATATATATATATATATCTATATATATATATATATCTATATATATATATATATATTTCATTTTTAATTTGTATGTTGATGTCGATGTTTATTTATATGTTGATTTTATTGATGTGGTTTTTGTTTATTAGATGGTGAAAATGATTATGCTGATGGAATGTTTATGTTTATGTGATGTCGAAAATGATGATCATGGAACGTTTATGATGGTATGATCATGATGTTTATGTTTGTTAGGTGTTGAAAATCATGATGGTGATTGTATGCTTATGTAAAAGAACGTTGTACTATTCAAAACGTAGGTCTTTAAATCACTAACTATTTTAGTCGACAAAAAAATCACAATTTACATTGTAAATTATGTTATAAAACAAGTTGTTGTATGATGTAACAAGTTTTCAAAACATTAGAAAGTTTTCAAAATTTTAGCATCCTAATTTGTACTATTTTTCATATTAAATAATTCTTGATTTGACTAGAATAACTTACAATATATAGTTAACACCCATAGAATAACTTACAATATATAGTTAACACTCATAAACATAACATATCAACTATCACTACAGCAAAAGTCAATATTTTAGAGCTCTCTAAAGAAAGTTAATGGGTTTTTAATTTTGGTCAAATTTTAGCATCCTTTGGACCATTTTTCATTTTGAATAATTCCAACCTAAATTTGGTAGACAATTTGAAGAATGGTTTCATATATAGGTTGATATATAATTGGTTAAAAAATGAATTTGAAAGTATGGTTGGTTGTTAGGTCATCATAGATGTGAAAATATGGATTGGAGTAATGGTCATTGAAAATATGGAGAAGTGTTTCAAGTAATTTAATATAGGTTAATTTTTTATTTTTTTTACGTACATAGTATAATTGAATTAAAAATATCATATTTTAATTAAATTATTTTTTGAATTTTGTATTGTTAATAGATGAAGTTGTGGAAACTCTATGATTTATGATTGTTGTATAATTTGTCCTAGTATCATGTTTATAATTTCTTTGTATAGTTTGTCATAGTATTATTTTTATGTAATAATTTATTTTTTTAATATTTTTCTTGTATAATTTGTATGGATATTATATTTTATTGTAATTTTATTAATAATGTAGTAAAATTTGTCATAATATTATACTTATATAATAATATTAAATTTCGTTGCAACTTTATGTTGAGCGTTACGAAATAATATATAATGATTTTTAATAAGGAAATTAAGTCTTTATCGATTAATGTTCTATATAACTGAAGTATTCAAATGATAAACATAAATGAATCATTTTTTATAGGTGTAACCAAACATCATAACAAAATTCAAGTATTACCATGTAATATTATTATAGTATATGAATATAAATATCACCAAAAATGTATATATGAACATCAATATGGCCTATCAATGTACCATTCAAGTTTTTTTTTTTTTTTGCAATAACTCACTTTACAATTACAAATGTCAAATCTATAATAGGAAGGAAAACAAATACTTAATTAAAAGAACACCGTTTTGGCTATTAAAATGGTTAACATGTATGATAATTTAATTTCAATTATAAATCGATTATGGATATTTGGATGAAGGTTCAATTAATTTGATAGAATCAATGAATATCTTAATTTTGCATTGTATTGTATATGGGAACCATTTAAGATTGTGGTGATAATTATTAGTTGAATAGTTCAATGATCCTTCGTGGTGTAACTTGAATGACAAAAATGAGAATTGGTTATGATTAATACATAATTAGCATGATTTTTTTGTGGATGCTCAAATATAGTGTTCAAAAGCTTTCCAATTATTTGCAATATTGATAGTTATATACTTTCTCATTAAATGCAATTGGAGAAGATGATACAAGGGAGTTCATACCTTGTCATTAATTTCTAATTATTATGATGCACCATATGATGATTTATTTGGAATTTATTTTTTGGATATGAATATGCATATTCCAAATATAAGATTTTAAAAAAAATGTTTGTTATTTTTAATTTATTATATCATAATTTTAAAGGATATACATATTTCATTCTTGCCATACGTTTTTTTTTTCCTCAATGATATATAGGTTTCTAAGTATCTAAAATATAAAATATAAATTGTTGGGCGGATTAATTGCTTATTAAAACAATCAATTCACAACATAAATTATCAATATATGGTAACGTCTATTTATTTCAAGGTTATCATGCAAAATCTATGTAGGCTACAATTTCTTCTTCTAGCATTGGTAATCTAATATACATTGTGGTAAAATAAACCAATTCACTCTTACAAAAAATAAAGATGAAAATCAATTTTCATAGTTGGCAGGGAGAACATGAGGAGTCTCCACTCAAGTAGCTGCTATGACCCCTTACCATCATGCATTGATTGAACAATATTTCATAAATCACACTTGCATAAAGTAAATCACACTCACACTTGCAGAAAGTAAATCACACTCACACTTGCAGAAAAGTAAATCACACCTGCGGAAAGTAAATCACACTTGCAGAAAGTAAATCACACTCACACTTGCACATTATGGTTGCAACCATACTAATCTATGAATCTAACACACTTGCATAAATAAAGAAAATTGAATTAAAATTACATCTACAGAAATAAATAAATCAAGGTAAAATGCATTCCATGCTAAGAAATAATAAGAAGTTAGTCTAAGTACAGATTAGAGAAGATAAGAATTACAATCTACATTAAGAAAAGAGAAAAATTAAAGACTACAATCTAAATTACAAAATAAATTGAAAGAAATATAATTCTTATTCCATCACAAATTGGATGTGTTGCTCTAGGAGTCCTCTCCTTCGAATGGATAAGGATCTCTTATTTGTTAAATTTTCAGAATTTACTTCAATCTGATCTAGGATCTTAACTGAGAGAAACATGTACAGCAAATCTACAGCATATCATTCATGGACACAATAATGCAAGCACAGAAGAGACACCAAGTTTACTTGGGGAAAACCATAAAGGTGAAAAACCCCAATAACTTCCTCAGAGATAGATAGAGCAATGATACAACCAGAATAGAAGAGATAGTCTTCTCCTAGCAGCAGAGCCTCCTCCTCCATAAGTGCGCCACTCTCCACAGTGTGAGTGAGAGAATAGAATGTGTAAAATGAGAGAGACACACTCTCTATTTATACACTAACTTGTCTTGACCTTTACTCAACTAGGTCAGCCTCAACTTAACCACTTAACATAACGCTGACTAGGCCGACCCCCACTAGGGTGGTCTAATAACCCTTTGACCCACATGGCCGACCCCCAATAGGGTGGTCTAATAACCCTTTGACCCACGACTTATACAGGGCCGACCCCAACAAGGTGCTCTAATAACCCATCAAGTATAAGTTACAACACTTACAATATAAATGACGACACTTCTGTATAGAGGAATAATAACATCTCTATAGGAATACAACCACTTTCGTATAAAGGAATAATAACATCTCTATAGGAATACAATATACATATATGTGAAATACATTCTGAAGTTACATATACATCAACATTATTTATACACAATTTTTACATAACAAATAATAAATGAAGATCCAAAATATCCTCAACAAATTACTAATAATTTGGATCTCAAAATCAACTCAAATCTAATCCAAAATCCTTTGTTAACCTCCATGCTATTTAGGATTCCTTTGAAGTCAAATTCGAATTTAGAGATGTGAGTCATTATAACATGCCCAAAACTCATCCTAAGTGACTCCTAATAGAATTTAACTTGTTGGGTCCATCATATATTACATGGAGGTCTTCAAATCTTTGTAAATAAACCAAATATGCACTCTCATCCACCACCAAGTTGTCCATGTTATCTTCAAATAATTTATTATCATAATTTGAGACATATAAGAAGAATAGAAATAATGGATTTATAAAAATCCATCACCCCTAATGAATATGTTCCTACATGGTGGCTTCGTGGAGTAGCAACAATAGTAACAGTAGGAGTGAAGACTTAATAAAAAATATTAAGTATCCACTTTCGTTGATCTTCAACCATATGAGTTGCGGCAAATATCCTGGAGTAACAACAACTAGCCTGGAGATGGTTCTTCAAAAATCATCAAACTCATCCATGTTTCAAAGATGAGTGAAAAATATGTTATTTTTCCAATGTTTAATCATAATTCACATGAAATACTAAGGAAATGAAAATGGAAACCACCTTAGTTATAAATACCGCAAATAAGAATAAAAATGGATTAATAAGCATTAATACAAGGTCATGGGAACGCAAGAAGGGATTAAAAGTAAGGAAAATATAGTGTAAAATAGGGACAATTCCATGGCCCAACATAAATGTATAAGTATAATATATTCATTAAATCGATTCTGTTATTCAAATGAAAGTAGTTGAAATTGCAACAAACAATAACTATGATTGAAATCAATGATAATTTAGACTCGAATTAGTTGATTCTGATCCACTTGTAAGAATACAGTAAATTAAATGATAAAACCCAGACTACAATGAACTAAATCTTAACCAACTCAAATTGTTTAAACAATGCATCTAGTAATATGAAACTTTCCATTTCCACCGTAATAACATGAAAAATATACAATATAATTCTAGACAATCAAACATAACAATAAAAAAATGATATCTCATTTTGTAAATGATGAGATAAAACATGTACATATCACTCTGTTTCCATCAACTCAATTTGTTTATAGGCTTATGTACTTAACCAACTCAAATTGTTTAAACGCACATCCAGTAATCAAGTTTCCATTTCCACCATCATAACATGAAAAATAAACAATATAATTAGACCCATCCTGATAACAATAAAAAAACATATCTCAATCTGTGAATGATGAAATAAAACATCTAGATATCACTCTTCATTTCCATCACTATCATTATATTCCTCGGTTGGCATGATAGCACTTCTCGTAAACATGTTTTTTTGTCTTACGCCCCAAGGGGACGTCTAAGGGTAACCCAATGCAAGGTGTCTTTTATGAGCAGTTGGTGGTCTAAGAAAGTTATAGTTTATTAACAACTCGTCACCAGGAGACACACTACGTATTGCATGTACACCAACAAATATGGATGCTTTCCTTTTCATAAGAAACTCATGATCATTGAAGTGTTCCTCAAAGGAACAATTTGCAGAAAATGAAGAGCACCTAGAACTATTTATGAACCTTGCAATGTTCCCATGAGTGTGTTCCCAACCATCTATATATAACAGGTTCTTCTTGTTAAAGTTTCCATAAGCATAACCATTAATGCACATACTACACATGGAAATTTTATGCGTGTATTTAACAATATTCAAGTAATCCAACCGACAATAGATAGGACCACAAAATGGAATAATTGATACTGATTGTTTGGGAGGAATGAGTACATGTGAAAGGGTAAATAACCCAAGATTTGAAACATCTATATTAGACTTGGTAATCATAAAATGATTACAAAAAAATAAGAATATGCTTCCCACATTAGGAATATGTAGAGAAGATGACTAGGTGCCATACAAAGTGCGGTTGTAAGTTTGATATTTACTTTACAAATTCACAGGAAGGGAAAAATCATCGCTACCCTCCGACAATTGGATGAACCTTGGTGTGTACTTGGACAATTTTTCTCTCAACTCATGCAAATTTTTGGATATTCTAGTAGATATTTGTTGGGTGGCATTCATGTCATACTTTCAATCACTAGAAATTTTAGTTGAATGAACATGAGTAGAGGGGTTCGTCAATTTAGGATGAGACATAATTGTTTTGGCTTCCAATATTTAAAAAAATGAGCATAGGGAAATGTTCCTACGTGTCTTTTCTATATCACCTATTTGGATTTTCTACTACTGTAGGGGGTATTATACCATCAACATTGGGTAATCTATCATTGGTTTAATGGGTGAGTGTGACACATTAACGGTTCTCCTTCAACCCTTGACATTTTGAACAACCATAAATTGTTTGGGTTTCATAAAAGAGATCAATATTATGATTAATTACCATTGATGAAACATGATCGTGACTTGAAGATGGCATGTTACAAGTGGTAGGGTAAAGAAACTGCCCATTTTCATATACAAAATGCTTGTGGTATTTTTCTCTTGATAAGAGCTTACGATGTTTGAATCTAGTCGAATATCTTGTGCATCCGAACTGGAACCTGAATCAAGATCCTACAATATAGAATAAATTGATATTCATATTCACATAGATAAGTAACATAAATTCAAATAAATAGTCAAAATATAACTAAAACCTAAAATTACTAGAGATGGAAAGGGGGAACTCGTTCAACTTTGAACAAGATGGAATGAGTTGGAATATGAAGAAATGACCATTTGATACTATAACGTTTTATCCTTGCATTTGATCCAACTAAGGAATCAATATACGTCTCTACAGTCCTAAAATAGTTTTAATAACTATATCACAATCTAACTTCCAATATAGTTTAGAAACCATTTTGTAAGAACAAGGTAAGTTTTAGAAACATATATATACTACGAAATATTGTAATTGGGGTGGTTGATTACTAAAAGTACATTTTATATGAATATATAATTTTAAGTTGACACATCAAGCCACACATTTTTCAAAGTAAACCGACATGCCTAATTTATTTAACACACACTAGCGCTACACCTTGTATGTAACGCACCAGTGCATCCTCACAAAAAACACACCACATATCAACATCCGCAAAAGCCCCCGTAGAATAAAATACCCGCTACATTTGATAGCGGATATTTATCGATGCATTTTTACGAAATAATTCTCACAGGTGCATTATATAAATACATGCACACCACTGCGTATGAATTCAAACGGCATCGTGCATGAGTTTTATTTTTTAAAATTTTTGTATTTCCTATTTATACGGTGCAACTTTGAAATTCAAACCACCCGATGCAGTTAATGTATATACGAACTTGTGTGTCCATGAAACAAACACACGGTATATGCCAAAAATCAAAATTTAAAAAAATCGCACAAGTTATTTTTTCCCTTAAATGAAAAAAGGGCGATGATTTTTAAATCAAACACTAATTCTAAAATGTGTTTAAAAGCAAAAAACCTAAATATTATTTCATTCTTTCGCCAAAATGTTGAAGGGAGGGTTTTGGAAGAGAGACTTAAATGGAAGGAGTTTGAAGCAACTATATTATTTTGAGGATCGAAATTTGTTAGGTATGGTGAATCAAACAAAACCCCGCATAGTAGAAATTTCAAGTATGTAACATATTACTATTGATCTTAATATTATCCTATTTAGATTTCAACTGGATTTTGAAAAAAAAATTCATAGTTGTACCTTCAATGTTGCAACCCTTATTTTCTGGCTACATCTTTTTGTTTTATGTGATTGCACAATTTTACATTAGGATTTAAATCCCTCGATTATTACACAATTACAATTTTTCCTTTTAGGGATTTTAACTTGATGAGTTTGTGATTATATATACAAAGTGTAGAGTGAGATGGGGCCAGATTTTGGGTTGAATATGTAACCATGTTGGCCCTGCCAGTTTTTTTTAATTTTTTCTGTAAAAAATGCATGCGTCATTTTCAGTGCGTCCATGTAATCTGAATGAACCAGTGAGTTTGTATAACTAGCGCACCAGAGCTGATATGTGTGACAATATATTCATTTTTTAAAAACAAAAAAAAAACATTTCTCGGTTCTCGGTGCCATAGTATCACAGTAACACACTGGTGCGTTTATACGAATATCGCACTACTAATGGGAGTATTGTGTCATTTTTTATTTTCCTGAAATGTTAAATAATTTATTCAGCCATTCATAGTGGGCCTTTGTTGATATAACTCCCCGATGCATGTATTTACATAAACGCACCGTGGCATTGTATGTGATTAAGCTCATTGATATCTACTTGTGTTCTATTTTGAATTTCTGTAATTTATTTGTGTAATATATTGATAGCTTATGTATTTAATGGTCCTGGTTGTTTGTTGATATAAAATGCGTGGTATGATTTCAATGAACAACAACTTTAGTCAATATAATGGGAGTACATCATGAATTACGAAGAAGGAAAGTGATTTTTAATTTATGCATTTAAATTAATTTGTTTGAATTATTTGTAAATTTAACTAATATATATTGGTTCATGTGTGACATCTAGATCCAAAAAAGGAGGAAGATCGATAATATTCTTACCAATCTAAGTCTTGAAGAGTGTAAAATGTTGATGGAAAAGTTGCGAAGGGATGAATCCGGTGAATAAAAAATGACTATGAATTATTTCTTCAAATTTGAGTAATATTGTACTTAAGAATATTCACTAATATGTTTCAAATAATTTAATTCACATATGTTGAATGTTATGTAGGGGCTGAAATAAATAGAAGTGAATGCTATCATATGAAAAAAATTATGGAAGATGCAAATAATGATGAATTGGTCTTTAGCTCATCTGGAGTGGTGTTGGAAGTTAATAGAAAGTTGAAAGAATTTTATAATACTATGAGGTATATAGTGGAAAAAACGTATAGAAGTACTTTTCACTTACAATATATAAATCAATCAAATGATTTGAAGAATCAAGTCATATGTAAAGTACAAGAGGCGTTTCCAAAGCAATGGTCAATGAGACCTATTAGACTTGCAATAGTAAAAATATACAACAACAAAAAAGAATGATTAAAAAAGTAATATGCCTAAACATGTTTATGTAGAATATGTATTTATAACCACTAGAAATCATCCTTTCCTTTAATAATTTTAATTATGCTATATTTATTTTTCATATCAACAAAAAAATAATTTAATGTCATTTTACATTTCGAGGGATATTATGAAAATGCCAAAGGATGAACGAGGTGATATGAAAAATGTTCTAGTAGGGATGTCCAAAAAAGTGTATAAAGAGATTGTCAAGGAAATGGACATAATTGCATCGCAGGAGGATCCATATCAACAACAACGTGCTTCAAATGTATGAAAACATTGAATTTTTGGATTATGTACATCTCATTAATTAATTAAACATTAAATATTAATTTTCAATTGTGTTTTTATAGAAAATAAAACAAAATGGAACCTATTCAGCACACAAGACAGAACAAGGAGAAAAAAGGGGTTGATAGCAAAGTTTGTGAGTATTTGTGATTCCTTATATCAAATTAAGATTTCATAGTGGTTGTGATGATATTTATATTTAATTCTTCTTGTTTTCATTAACCATCCTTGGATGTATTGAAATAGGTGTTAACATACAAGGAGGAGCCATCAAAAGAAATGATTGATATTGGATTAAGTAAGGGTTGTGAATATATGTTGGTGTATCAAAAATTAATTGTGTATTTTGTAAGTATCTATTTTTTTTACTTCTCTCATTTTATAAGTAATAGAAAAACAAAAATCATAAATGTTAAATGAATGATTTCTTACGAGGTATAAAACATGTTGGAAACAAAGTATGCAGTGTAGCCAATAGAATAGTTGTGGATAGATGGCATGAGGCATGTTTATGAAAGAATGTGTGACATCCAGGATGCAATCATTTCTCTGGTACGTCGAATTTCAATTTATATTCATGTATATTATCTGTTTTAATTTTCATTATTCCTATCAATGTAGATACATCAATACACTTTAATTTTATGTTTGTAGATGGAAGGTGATGAAGAGGAAAACAATCAAGCCAATCAACAAAACATTTGGCCAAATAACCCAATTGATGCAAGTGGCTCAAGCACTGATAATAGTTCCAGCAAAAAATGATGATCCATATTAATTTTTGATGTTAATGTAAGCTACTTTATATTAATTTTGAAATAATTGTTTATGATAATCAGACATTTTGTATAATGTACTGGACATAGTCTCTGAATTGAAAGACAACGGGTAACCAATAAGTGTTACAATTACATGCATGTTGACATGTTTATTTTTGTTGTCTCTATGTTGTCCTATTTTGTATGAAAAATGCCCTCTTATTGACATATAATGAAATAAATTGTTTTATTCTATTGCATTCTCCAATGTTATTTCCAAATGTTCCATGTGAAATGGTACATTATATTGGTAATTAAATATATGGATGATTAAATATTACAATAGATGTTAGACTCTATAATATAAGAAATTAATTCAAACAAACACAATAATTAAAATTGAAATGAATAGTACTATAAAAAATATTTCAATTTCTAATGAATAATGGAATTAAAAAATTAAAAAAAGTATAATATATTTCACTACAATGTTAGTAGTCACTGTTCAAATAATCATATACAATGCTTTTGGTATTTTATGTCACACTGGTGTGTTTAATTGAATCATACACACCGGTGTGTTTAAATAATTTATACGCCCTCATACTCTAATTTAAATTAAATGAATTGTTAAATTAAAAAATTAAAAATAGACACATCTCACTCACATTTACTGGTGCATTTTTTATTGTTAATCGCACCTGTGTGTTTTAATTGTTAATCTGCACCAGGATATTTGAAGCCCATACGGACCGGTGATTTTTGTAATATATTGCATTGGGGCATTTTAATTGTTGAAATGCACTAGGCATTGAAATAGTTTGTACGCACCGATGCTTATTATTATGAAATGCACCGGGGCACTATTATAAATAGACAACACCGTCAAAGTTTAAAAATATTAAACATTTCTAGTGCGTATGACATAAAATGTCGCATTGGTGTTGTTCGATTATAATTAAGCACTGGTGCGTATAATCTATACATAATTATCGATGTAACATTAAAAGTTGATGCTCTCGGGTGCTCTATTTGTTTGAGTGCACCGGTGCATATTATTCATATTGTTCAGCACCAATGCATTGTACAAAGGTATGCACCGGTGTACTCTGCTTTATCAACAAAGTGCATTGGTAAAAAAACATCTGCTAAAACCCTCGACCACTAAGTTTTTTTAGTTATAGAATATATCCATAATAAACTCCATTAAAACATCCCCTACCATTGACAGAGGTTTTTTTGACAATTTTTTCCAATCTTGTAACACTAAAAACATATGTTATGACCTTCACTACAGGCTCTTTTCCTTATAGTTCCACACCTAAAATATACCCCCTTGGGGAAGGAGAAACCGCTCTTTCTCTAAGAAAATTTCAGTTTGCCAACAAACTGTTTGAAGAAAAATTACTAAAAATTATGTGGTTAAAATAACCAGATGCTCTTATCTGATTCAATATGGGAGTTGGTGCTAAGAAAATTTGTATGGATCAGTTTAGGTCTGATAAAATTCAAGAAAAAATTGAATGAGTTCCTTGGAGATACAATTTGGGTTAATGATGGAAATTACAGTCATGTTAATTGAAAAAAAGATTCTAGTTAGAGGAAAAACAACTGTAATTTTCCATTGGGAAAGTGTCAGTTTTGGGTGGACATTGGTTGATGGGATGATTCCAAGTGTAACCCTGTTTGAAACACACACACACACACACACACATATAAATTTCAAAATTAAGTTTTTATGAAAATTTGAAATAAAAAATGATGTGGGACCCACAATTACAATGTGTACAGAGGATGACATGGACCAACCACGTGAACAACGGAGTGTGACATGGACCATCCATGTGGAATTTGTGTACAGGTTGTAGCAATGGAAGGGGTCATATGCTAGGTGACATGGCTAGATGTCCCATTGGCGCCAGTCAAAGATGTATGGAATTGGAGGTGGAATCTTCGATGGGATATGGGTATCCTAATGAGTCCTATATTCTTTGATGTATATTTGAGAATTAGGTTTGGAGGCACATAAATATCCTTAATGCAAACAACTAGGATTAGGCAGTGCAAGTTCAATTGGTTAATCAGGACCATTGGTGTAGATTTAATGTGACCATGATTTATTGCAATGGGTATGCAATGAAATACCTAGAGCAAGCGGAAATGTTTCGTCGAGGAATATCTAACCATTCGCACAAACGAATATGCACAAGAGTTTTCATAGGTACCTATTATGTGAACAATTAAAATTAGATCATGCAATTTCCTCTAGGGAATATCTACCCATTCATACAATTTAAGGTGTGCAAGAGATAAAAGGGTATTGCACATGACCTAGATTTGATCATGAAATTTGATGAATGACTTTGCTAAACTAGCAACCCAAAGTGGACCCATCACCCAACATATTCTGTTTTTTTCCCGTCATTTCTATGTCATGCTAATCAATCTCATATTCACAGTCCATCATTACCATGTCACTGTTGGTTATGGAGCCTGATCTTCAGATTCAGAGATATTATTATTCAACCATGTCCATACCCTAGGTTTGGTTATGATCCCGACATGACGCTCAGGGGGTCCGGGGGCCAGCACCCCCGAGAAATGGGGGTTCGGGGGCATAGCCCCGGAGGAGAATATTTGGGGCTATTTTTGCCACCAGTTTTTGGTCCCATGGTTTTGGGTAACCCATGGTATTTTCCCATTGTATTTTCCTTATAAAAGAAAGACATTGTAACACGGCTAGGGTTAATGAATTAGGTTTTATGCATTGTAAAGATCTTCGAGATCAAGAAGAGAGATTGTGAGATAGTGAAGAGGAAGTGCAGCAGTTGTGCTGTAGGTTGTATCCCTTCACTTTGCTGGACGGAATAATAATAAGGATTGGCAACTTCAGTGTGGACGTAGCCCAAGTTGGGGTGAGCCACGATATATCTGTGTCTTTCTTGTAATGTGTATGTGATTATATTTTCATTTCTATTTATTGTTATTGCTCTGTGATCCTATTTTTCTTACAATTGGTATCAGATCCAAAGGTCTATTTGGCAGATAAACCCGCGGGAAGCTAGGGTTTATGGTTCGAGTGGGAGCAATGGCGGAAGAAGGAAATTTTAAGGTCGAGAATTTTAATGGCCAAAACATCCAGTTATGGAAGATGCAAATGGAGGACTATCTGTACCAGAAGGATCTATTCCTTCCATTGGGAGGAAGAGTAAAGCAGCCGGCGACCATGAAGGACGAAGAATGGGAGGTTCTTGACAGAAAGGCTTTGGGAACAATACGACTGAGCCTAGCTTCGTTGGTGGCTTTCAATATCTCAAAAGAAGCGACAACATAGGGTTTGATGAGCGCACTGGGTAAGCAGTATGAAAAAATCTCATCCTCCAACAAGGTATTTCTAATGAAGCGTTTATTTAATATGAAGATGTCTGAAGGTGGATTTGTTACTGATCATTTAAATGAGTTTAATACGCTTACAAATCAACTATGTTCTGTAAGTGTGAACTTTGATGATGAGGTTAGGGCTCTTCTAATCTTGTGTTCATTTCCAGAAAGATGGAATAGCTTGGTCATGGCTGTAAGTAACTCTGTCTCTGGTTCAAACACCTGGAAATTTGATGATATTATTGGTGTTATTCTTAGCGAGGAAATGCGAAGAAAAAGTATAGGTGAGACATCAGGTAATGCGTTGACCATGGAGAGCAGGGGAAGACAAAAGGAGAGAGGAAAGAGCCAAGGTAATTGTGGGAAGTCTAAAACGGGCAGATCTAAGTCCAGACTGGGAAAGATAGAGTGTTGGAACTATGGAAAGAAAGGACATTTGAATAAAGACTACAGATCTCTAAAGAAGAAAGGAGATGCACAGAAGGAAACTACCCGGGAAGCAAATGTAGTAGGTGATGTGTTACAAGATAATTTGATTCTTGCATTGAATAATACTAGTGATTATTGGGTAGTGGATTCAAGGGCTTCATGTCATGCGACACCCCATAGGAAATATTTTCATGATTATGTTCCGGGCGATTTTGGACATGTTTTATTGGGTGATGATAAGCCATGTAAAATTGTTGGAATGGGTAAGGTATGGATAAAAGTTAAGAATGGAACTGGCTAGCTGTTAAAAGATGCTAGGCATATTCCTGCTATGAAAAGAAATTTGATATCAATAGGGCAGTTGGGAGATGGCGACTGTCTATCTACATTTGGAGAAAAGTGGTGGAAGATCACTAAAGGATCAATGGTGATAGCAAAAGGATACAGGGTAGGTACATTATATTTATGTCCTCATAATACTGACCATTCTATCTCTTTAGCTTCCACAAGAACAGATACAACATTGTGGCATCATAGGCTTGGCCACATGAGTGAGAAGGGGATGCAGATTCTCCACTCAAGGAAGTTGCTGCCAGATTTGAAGCAGCTAAGTTTGGAATTATGTGAGAACTGTGCTTATGGAAAACAAAAGAGAGTAAAATTTCTCAAGGTTAGGAAATAGAAGAAGAATGAAAAGTTAGAGCTAGTTCATACAGATGTATGGGGATTGGCTCAAGTACAATCTCTTGGTGGCTCTCATTATTATGTTACATTTATTGATGATGCAACTAGGAAAACTTAGGTTTATTGCATTAGACAGAAATCTGATGTGTTTGCTACTTTTAAGAAGTGGAAAGCTTTGGTTGAGAATGAGACAAGAAAAAGGTTGAAGTGTCTCAGATTTGATAATGGAGGTGAGTATTGCGGCAAGGAGTTTGATAGTTACTGTTCATACCATGGGAATCGTAGAGAGAAGACAGTCCCAGGAAAACCACAATAAAATGGTGTGTCAGAAAGGATGAACAGAACAATCATGGAGCGTGCAAGGTGTATGAGAATGCATGCAGGGTTGCCCTTACAGTTTTGGGCAGATGTTGTAAATACTGTTGTTTATTTAATAAACAGAGGACCTTCAAGTGCTTTGGATGGTGGTATTCTGGAGGAGGCATGGACAAATAAAAAGGTAAACTATTCATTTATGAGAACGTTTGGTTGTGAAGCATTTGTCCATATTGATAAAGAAAATAGAACAAAGCTTGAAGCTAAATCCAAGAAATGTACCTTTATTGGATATGGGGTTGATGATTTTGGTTATCGTTTAAGGGATTATAAAAATCACAAAATATTAGAAGTAGAGATGTCATATTCAATGAAAAGGTCATGTATAAAGATCAGTTGCATGGAAAGAAACAGGAAAAGGAAAACACAGAGTACACAGTACTTGATGAAATTACAGAAAATGAAGTTCCAAAGGTGCCAGAAAATCAAGAACAGTAGCAAGTGCCTGAAACTCCTACAACTGCAAGAAGATATACCAGGTTAAGTAGACTCCCTGAACAATACTCTCCTTCAATGTATTATTTGTTGATGACTGATGTTGGTGAACCAGAATGTTATGAAGAAGCAATGCAGGTGGAAACTAGAAAGAAGTGGGAGCAAGGCATGAATGAGGAGATGGACTCACTGGTAGGAAACCAAACTTGGGATTTGGTTCAGTTTCCTGCTGGTAAAAAAGTGTTGCAGAACAAATGTATTTACAGGTTGAAGGAAGAAGAAAGAGGCAAGAAGCGGTACAAGGCCAGACTTATTGTAAAGGGGTTCGCATAGAAGAAAGGTATAGATTTTGATGAAATATTTTCTCCTGTTGTTAAGATGACTTCAATTAGGACTATCTTAAGTCTAGTGGTGGTAGAAGGTTTTCATTTTGAACAGTTAGATGTAAAAACAACCTTTCTCCATGGGGATTTGGAGGAAGAGATATATGTGCAATAGCCACAAGGGTATGAGGTCAAAGGCAAGGAGAACTTGGTATGTAGGTTGAAAAAGAGTTTGTATGTCTTGAAGCAAGATCCAAGGTAGTGGTATTTAAAATTTGTTAGGTTTATGATAGAACAAGGTTATAGTAGATGTCATTCTGACCACTGTGTTTATTTCAAGAAGCTAGACAATGAAAGATATATTATCTTGTTATTGTATGTGGATGACATGCTTGTTGCAGGGTCTAACATACAGGATATGAATGTACTCAAAAGAAAATCCTTGGTATGAGAATAACGAGAGATAGGAAAAATCGCAAATTGACATTGTCTCAGAGTGAGTACATACAAAAGGTGTTGGAAAGGTTCAGAATGCAGAATGCAAAACCTTTGGCCATCCATTTCAATCTAAGTAAGGAAATTTGTCCCAAGACACATGAAGAGATAGATTAGATGTCTAAGATTCCCTATCAATCAACAGTTGGAAGCTTGATGTATGCTGTGGTGTGCACAAGACCATATATTGTACAAGCAGTGGGAGTTGTGAGCAGATATATGAACAATCCAGGTAAAGAACATTGGAAGGCAGTACAGTGGATTCTCAGGTATTTGAGAGGTACTACCACTTAGGCATTATGTTTTGGAGGTTCAGACGCTGTTCTACAGGGATATGTTGATACAGATATGGTAGGTGATAAGGATAGCAGGAGGAGCACCACATGGTATGTGTTTACTATAGGTGGAACAGTAGTAAGTTGGATTTCAAAACTGCAGAAGGTTGTTGCACTTTCAACAATGGAAGTAGAGTATGTTGCTACTACAGAGGCTAGTAAAGAGATGATTTGGTTGTATAGGTTTATGGAGGAATTGGGTAAGAAGCAGAAGGATAGCAAGTTGTATAGTGACAGCCAGAGTGCCATTCATCTTGCAAAGAACTCAGCATTCCATTCCAAGACTAAAAATATACAGCTCAAGTACCATTTCATACGCTCTATTCTAGAAGATGAACTGTTGAAGTTGGAAAGCCAGAATCCTGCAGACATGTTCACAAAGGTAGTGACCAGAGAGAAACTGAGTTCCTGCTTGGTTTCAGTTGGCCTTCTAGCATGAAGGTGAAGAGGAGAAAGTTTCCAAGTCCAAGTCTAGCAAGTGCAGCAGCGGTGGAGTTGTTGTGATCAGTCTCCAAGTGGGAGATTGTTGGTTATGGAGCCTGATCTCCAGATTCAAAGATATTATTATTCAGCCGTGTCCGTACCCCAGTTTTGGTTATGATCCCAGCACGACGCTCAGGGGGTTCGGGGGAAGTGTCCCTAAGAAAGGGGGTTTGGGGGCGTAGCCCCTGAGAAAAAAATTTGGGGTTGTTTTCGCCACCAGTTTTTGGGCCCATGGTTTTGGGTAACTCGTGGTATTTTCCCATTGTATTTCCATTATAAAAGAAATACATTGTAACACGGCTAGGGTTGATGTATTAGGTTTTATGCATTGTAAAGATCTTTGAGATCAAGAAGAGAGACTGTGAGACAATGAAGAGGAAGTGCAGTGGTTGTGCTGCAAGTTGTATCCCTTCACTTTGCTGGACAGAATAATAATAAGGACTGGCAACTTCAGTGTGGATGTAGCCCAAGTTGGGGTGAACCATGATATATCTATGTCTTTCTTGTAATGTGTATGTGTGATTATATTTGCATTTCTGTTTATTGTTATTGCTCTGCGGTCCTGTTTTTCTAATAGTCACCTCACACTGACTGCTGGTTTTACCATGTCAACTCAATCCTGATTAGATATGATTCCCAACTGCAATGGCTTGTGCAATAACAAGGATCTCAATATCCACCTATGAACAAATGTCTATTTCATCATCACCCTATCTAATTCACAACCTTCATTAATCCAATATAGTATCCTCTAGTGTCCTTATTTATTGAAGCATTTTTTCACTATCCTATTGCACCATCCCAACACCATATTTTCTTTTCTTTGCTCGATGATCACCATGAAAATAGTTCCCCAGCCCCACCTTCTCATCCATATATTTCCAAATGGGGACTTCTATCTCTATATGAACCCCAATTGTTGCCTCTTAGCTTAAAATAATAACTCGATGTCTCTCTAGCATCAAGCTACTCGATTGCTTCTGAAACCAACAAGTGTGTATTCAAAAGTCACAACATGAACCTTTTCCCCAAGGATTCATCGGCACATGTAAATAAAATAGCACTGAATATTGGATAGTCACTACATGCAAAATACTATCCAAAAGAAAGACTCTAAGGATACATTTGTACAAGCTACACCAACATCACCTCAAAGACAACCATGTAGCTACATTGTTTCTACTCCAATGGAATCCATCATTGGTACTCGTGATGCATCTCAATTTCTTAGTCCCCTTGATGCTATGTCTAATTGGCGTATCTTCTTCTCTTTTTTAAGGAATATGGTCTCTAATTGAAAAAGAGACTATTAGTTTTCTAAGCATGATGACACCATGATAGGTGTTACATGAGATGAATATTTTGAAGACAAAATTGCACCAATTTCCTTTTCTCTCTATAATGGCACAACCAGGAGCAAAGCAATATTTTTTGGAGGTATTATCAAAACTACAATACCAAATACATAGAACACACTACAAGTCTTCCTGATGCATAAGTTAATAAGTTCAACCCAACTAATATCCTCCTATGAGGATAATCAATTTTGACGTTGGCTTCTTCGTTTGAAAGAGTCAGTACCCAAATATAATTGGGTCATAGGTTTTATTGATGTATATAATTTCATGATGGGTCATGGTCCCATGGATAGTATATTTTGAGGTTGTAGAGTCCTGAGAATGTAATGTACCAGAGATCTGTTAACTAATATAAATGAATATTATTGATCCCATTAATTTTTCTATGCAATGATATGTAATTTTTTCTATTATTTGCAAAATATGTAATGTGTTGTGTTTTGTTCTAGACTACAGTGATTACCTTTATTGGACCCTGTGCAAGAACCCGGTCTCTATTTTTTGCCAACATATTATAATTGAGAGCCTATTGAAAATGATAAATTACTTTAAATAATTGTTTTCTACCCTTGAGTACCTACCTCCTATTTTGAAGCAACCAATTCCTATATTCCTATTGATAAGGAAGTGAAATCCTTAGACTATGGAACTTCATTTCCTTCTCCTTCATTCATGCCAAAAAAATAATTTAAACTAGGAAGCTGAGGTTGAAGTTGAGAAAAATTCTAAATTCTTGAAGAAATAATAAAATTCGTAAAATGCATTGTTCCTGAAGCCATCCAATGGCATAAATCATAGATTCTTATGTTGTACTAAATCAAAAGAAACCAAGTTCCAATGGCATAAATTCAAGGTCAAGTTTTAATTTACCAAATATAATATCCCTCAAATATTATTTCAATAACTAGTTATTAATATGTTACACCAAGAGAAATTTGGGCAAACAAAAATATTAGAAAAAACATTGAATGAAAGGAACATTTCTTCAACATAATTTGCAGTTGCTCAAACCAACTACTTAGACCTCTTGATAATGTTTTACAATTAATGAAATGTTCATTTCTTTTCATATGAGATTCAACATGGTGATTAGTAGCCATAGGTGTATCATTGCATTCCCGACATTGGAATTGCTAGCCACAAATGTAACAATCTATATCTTTGGAAAGATAAGGTAAATAAATTATGAAAGGAGCCAATAACATTTACCAACTATTAGTACCATACAATATTTTAATATGGATTACCATTAGTTTATCATGGAAGAGAGGAATAGACCCCTAGAGGTTCCAAAGAGAACTAAGGGAGAGTAGTGAAGAAGATAAGTGCCCAAGCACTAAAGGCTATTATAAAAAGGTACCAAAAGAGAGCACCTAAGTGCCAGGAACCAAAATCGGGGTGAACATGGGATTAGAACCATAATATAGAGGAGAGAAACATCGAGATCAACCAAAGGATCAAGGGGTCATGACCAAGAGCCATTCCAAAGGGTGATAAGCCCACCATCTACCATGTCTCTACTTAAATCGCCAGATCAAAAGTGGAGAATGATAGCAAATCGCCAAAGTGAAAAAAGCTTAACATCGACTCACTGATTCATTGGGAAGAAACCACTATGCTATGTGGTACTCATCCATTGGTAATGACTCCAACCTTTTCATTTTCCAAACTGCCTTCCATCAATCCATTAGTGCTTCCTCCACTGATAGCCGAAGACCAAGTGGAACCTCACTAAAGTGGAACATGCTCCACAGTGGGACCCACTAATATTACATAGGGCATGCAGTATCCATGCACACCAAGCCATCATTTACACACGTACCCATGTTTGGATGATGTCCATTGACATCACCCCAAATTTATCGTGGAAGAGAGGAACATACCTCCCAAGGTGACAAAGAGATCCAAGGGAGATAAGTGAAGAATATAATCATCCGTGTGCTAAATGCTATGATGAGGAAGTTCCAAAGGAGAGAACCTGATTTCTAGGCACCAAGCTCTAGGCGAAGGAGGACTTAGAACCATACCCTAAGGAGTTGAAGAGACCAAAAAAGACCCATCAACTAAGTACATGAAATTGGATGGGGAAGAAGAATTGAGAATTAGGACAACTATCGAGGGGGTTTCTACACCGGTGGGCTTCATGAGAGATTGAGTTGTGTGGAGGTTTGGGAAATTTATTTTCCCTTGTGGATTCATAGCCTAAGCTCAGGGGTGGCCTATCAAAGAAATATATGGCTTGAGTGAGCATATGGTTGGGAATAACGTCCTTCACCTCCATCAAGTTGGATAATTAAAAGATAAGTATGTTATTGTGTATGAAATTCCATGGTTATATATGTGTTTATATTGGTTAATTTAATTTTATGTGAATGTATAAATGCATGGAATTTGTTTGCATGTTATGTGTACAATATTTGCTTGAATTTCTTGTAAATTGTTAATGTATGAATATGTCAATTTGGGCAACCATAAATTTATTTTCCACTATAACTTAATAATAAAAAATGATGTAATTTTTTTTTGGATATAAGTGGTGAATTGATATATGTAATTTGAGTACCTTGTGGTCTCAATGGTTGACTGAGGAGACCATATATGTTATAGAGTGGTATCAGAGCCAAAGGATGCAACACTGGGACTGCATGGGCTGAAATTTGATTATACCTATAAATTAAGAGGTTCCCTAGGAAGTGTTTGAGAAAATATGTAAGTGGAATATTTAGATTTAGAGGATGCACATGAAGTGTTTGAACAAATGCGTGTTGATAAAAATTGGTGGTTTGCATGCTAACTATTTGATAGAATGCATGTGAGGTTTCGGCATGTAAATAAAAATGAAATTTACATTTAATTAATAAATTTTATGGTGGTATTCATCAATATATTTGCAAGTTAAAATAGTCGATATTATCAACATAATTCATTATAGAAGAGGAGGTTGTAAAACTTGTAGTGGTATAAGTGGTCTAAGAAAAATTTGGAGATATTTGAACCCATACCATGGATTTACGATCTTTTTCAATTGACGAAAAATCTACAGATGAAGGATTTATAGCTGTAACTTCCTACTGATCAGGTGTAAGGTTGGGGTATACATTTGTCAATGGGAGAATGCCAATTGTAACCTATATTAAACTATATATATACATATATTAATAAATTTCAAAATTTAAGTGTTTATATAAATTTCCAAAACATTTGATGTGGGACTCACATTTTCCATGTGGAAAATTATGACGTGGACGAACTACGTGGAATTATGATGATGATGACGATGGTGATGAAGATGATGATGAGGTCCCTAAGTGCATAAGTGCACAAGATGATGAGGAGGAGGAGGGTGATGACAATGAAGATGATCATGATGCAGATGAAGATGATAAAGATGATGATGTTGATGAAGATGAAGATGATGGTGATGATGATGATGTTGAAGATGATGATGAGGGTGATGAGGATGATGATGATGGTGATGAAGAAGATGATGATGATGGATATGTTGATGGGGAAGGGGGAGATGACAATGATGATGAAGAGGATCATCATCATCATCATTTCCATCATCATCATCTCCATCATCATATGATGATGATCATCACCATCATCTTCATCTTCATCAGCATCATCTAAATAGTCTTCATCATCATATGGAGCTTGTCTAATTTTGGATATAAGGAGGATATAAGATGATGATGATGGAGATGTTGATTATTATGAAGATGTTGATGATGATGATGATGGTAATGGTGATGGTGATGAAGATGATGATGATGATGGTAATGGTGATGGTGATGAAGATGATGATGATGAGGATGGAGAAGATGATGATAATGGAGATGTTGACGAGGCAGGGGGAGATGACAATGATGATGGAGATGTTGATGAGGAACCTAGAGATGACAATGATGATGAAGATATTGATGATGATGATGATGGTGATGATGAAGAAGACCTTGATGATGATGGTGATGGTGATGAAGATGATGATGATGATGATGATGGAGAAGATGATGATGATGGAGATGTTGATGAGGAACCTAGAGATGACAATGATGATGAAGATGTTGATGATGATGATTATGGTGATGGTGATGAAGATGTTGATGATGATGGTGATGTTGATGATGATGATGTTGATGATGATGATGATGAAGAAGAAGATGATGACATGATGGAGATGTTGATCTAATGATGAAGATGACGATGATGATGGTGATGATGATGAAGATGTTGATGAAGATGATGATGGTGATGAAGATGATGATGAAGAAGATGATGATGATGGAGATGTTGATGAGGAACCTAGAGATGACAATGATGATGAAGATGTTGATGATGATGATGATGGTGATGATGGTGATGATGATGAATATGTTGATGATGATGGTGATGGTGATGAAGAAGATGATGATGATGATGATGATGACATGATGGAGATGATGATCTGATGATGAAGATGACGACGATGATGATGTTGGTGATGATGATGAAGATGCTGATGATGATGATGATGATGGTGATGAAAATGATGATGAAGATGATGACGATGAAGAAGATGATGATGATGGAGATGTTTATGAGGAACCTAGAGATGAAAATGATGATGGGGATGTTGATGATGATGATGATGGTGATGGTGATGATGATGAAGATGTTGATGATGATGGTGATGGTGATGAAGATGTTGATGATGATGATGAAG